>JAQLOL010000024.1:308850-331787 GCA_029783665.1 Naso thynnoides
TTTCTTTTCTGTAAGACTCAGTGATTTACTCCAGAGTTTAAACTCATTCTTCCAATCGGTTAAACACAGTTTGGTTTTATAATATCTACATTTATGAATGAAAAACTTACCAAATAGCAACAAAGTGTTGAGAACAAAGTCCACATTCTTATTATCAAAAAACAAACAAACAAAACAAAACAAAAAAGTTTTCACTGTTAAGGGTAGCTCAATTTCCTTGGACTGTAGCCAGCTCTGCATCTCATCCCAAAAAGATTTCACTAAATCAAAATAAAAGAAAATATGTTCCAAACTTTCAATTTCCTTTTCACAAAAAACACAACTATTCAAATCAAAATTAAATCTCAATCTTAAAAATTCGTTAGTTGGGTAAATTTCATTTAAAATTTTGAAGTTGATCTCTTTTACTTTAGGTGGGAGTGGAAATGAAACGTAATTCTTTGTTTTTTTGAAATTTTTTCTGCTCCAAATTCCTTGAGAATATACAGTCTTTTAACTGGGTTAAGGTAAAACTCTTTTAGCAAAATATCTCTAATCATTTTGTTGGTACATTTAAAATCATAAAAATCCACTCCTCCAATGCAGAGCTGTCTCAATTCAGGTGAGACCTCAGAGTACTTAATGTCTTCTCTAACCATTGACCTCAGAGAAATTGGTATGGCTTTTACAATCCTTTCATAATATTTATGATTACATTGAAGATGGTATTTAACACAAAAATCCTCATGATGTAAAATATTTCCAGTATCATCCAAAAAATGTACAATAGCCCAGACACCCTTGGATCTCTATTCCTCAATATGCACAGATTTTCTACTAAGCAAAATGTGCCTGTTATTCCAAACTGGTGTGTTATGTGGTGTGAAATTATGACTGTAAATTAACCTCCAATAGAGGAGGACTTGCTGATGGAAAGCAGAAAGTTTAACTTGTAATGAGCTACATTCAAAGTCACATCACAGAAGAAAGTCTATTCCACCAATTTTTTTGAAAATCATATTAGGGACAATAAACCAAAAAGAATCTCTATTTGTAAGGAAAGGCTTCAACCATTTCAGTTTCAAGACACCATTCATAATATCAAAATCAATCACATTCAACCCACCATCTTCATAATCTTTAACCATATCAATCTTTCTTATATATTGACATCTATGTCTCCATATGAACTTAAAATTTACAGTATTTATCTTTTTAATTATTCTTGCTGAAATGGGTAAGGAGAAAGCTGGGTAAATGAGTCTGGACAAACTTTCCATTTTCGACAATAAAACTCTTCTAAAAATTGAGATATCTCTTTGCAGCCACCTGTTTAGAATTGACTTACACTTGTCCACATGGTTGCAAATATTCATCTTTTCAGTTTTTGTTTTATCCTTAGTGATAACAATCCCTTAATATTTGACCTCCTTCTTAATCTTAATGTTATACAACGATTGCAGATGGTAATCATGTAATGTTAAGCTTTCACATTTATTTAGATTCAACTGTGAGCCAGAAGCTCTTGACAATTGGTTGATAGACTGCAGTGCTAAAGGAATTTGATCTTCATTTTTAAGAAATAAAGTTGTGTCATCTGCCAGTTGACTTACTATAATTTGTCTGTCCATCACATTTAACCCTTCAATATGACTGTTTTTGATTAGAATGGATAACATTTCTGCAACCATTATGAACAATAATGGTGAGCTACCACAACCTTGTCGAACGCCCCTCTTTATCTCAAATCTGGAACAAGTGCCATGTCCTAAAGCTACTGATTCCATTTTACAGCATTCCAATCACATCTATAAATCTACTTCCAAAACCAAAATGATATAAAGTTTTTTAAAATAAAGGGATGTTCAACCAAATCAAAAGCTTTATAAAAATCTAGAAATAAAATAAACCCACTTTCTTGAACCATCTGACTGTAATCAAGCAAATCCAATACAAGTCTAATATTATTGTGAATTAACCTTCCTTTTAGAAAGCCAGATTGTGTCTCGCTGATTATGGAAGAAATACCATCTCTCAATCTAGCAGCAATAGTCCCTGAAAGAATCTTATAATCAGTGTTAAGCAGAGTGATTGGCCTTAGGTTATCTAATATCCTTTTGTCTTCTCCTGGTTTAGGAATCGGGGTGATTAACCCTTGTTTCATGGTCGACATCAAATCTTTTTTCTCTATACATTCCTTTAGTGCTTTAAATAGTAGACTTCTTACCTCCTTCCAAAAGAATTGATAAAAATTTGTCGTGAGTCCATCTGTCCCAGGGGATTTGTTTAAAGCCATTTTAAAAATAACTGAGTTTAATTCCTCAATATTAAAGTCCGACTCACATGGATCAAGGGATAGAGTTCCCAATCTTATCAAACAGGATGTCAGTATCTACTAAAGAATAATTGGAGGAATATAATTTGGAATAAAATGAGAAAACCTCTTTTTCTATACTTCTAGAATCTTTATTTTCTACCCCATTAATCATTAGACTTGTAATGGAATTTCTTTGCTGTCTGCTTTTTTCCAAATTGCTAAAATATGAGGAATTTTTTTCACCTGCTTCAATCCACTTCGCCCTTGATCTTATGAATGTGCCCTGAGCTTTTTCAAGATAAAGTTCATCTAATTTGACTTGTAACTCCATTAATTTATTCTTCTCTTGAGAGCTTGGGTTTGGTTTACTACAGCACATACTTATTTCCCAGGGGAAAATTACTTTCATATTCTCTTTTTTTCCTGTTGAGTTCTTTGCCAAACTTAATAGTAAATGGTCTAATTTTAAATTTAGTATATTCCCATTTACCCATGTTGTTTTCAATCGATTCATTATTTTCATTTTCCTTTATTAATTCTCTAATCTTATTACAGTATTCCTCATTTTGTAGCAATCCAGCATTAAATTTTCCAATACCCTTTATTCCTCACTTCCTTCATTGTGGGTTCTAAAACTAAAGCTATGAAACAATGATCAGACAAAGGTGCTTTAGAGATTGTAGTACGTGAGATGTACCTCAAAATATCATTACTCACCAACCAATAATCAATTCTGGACTTGTTTGTTCCATTGGGCTTAAACCATTAATATCTTTTGACATCTGGGTTTACACTTCTCCATACATCAGTCAGGTTATTATCTGTCATGAAACTTTTAACTGTATCATTACATTGTTGTTTACCCAGTCTTGGAGGTATCCTATCCAGCCATTCATCCTGAGTCATGTTCCAGTCTCCTCCTGCTAAAACATAGTTAGTGGGGTACAGCACTTTAAGATCTAATGTCACGTATTTTCTAAAAGTTTTTTTATTTTGTCCCTCATTGTTAACCCATAAATATTCGTTATATTAATAAATAGACTTTCAACTTTCAATACCACCGTCAGCCAGTGACCATCTAGCTCTCTGAGTTATAACTTCTCCAGGACATTTGTTGAAGCATATTGCCACGCCTCCTGATCGGTTTGAGCCATGACTAAATAGAATCCGGTCTCCCCATTGATTAGTCCAAAATGTTGCATCCACATCAGCAGAATGAGTGTCTTGTAGAAATAAACACTAATCTTTGCCCTTTACAAAATAAAAAAGTGCTTTCCTTTTCACAATGTCCAAGAAGAAGAAGAAGAAGAAGAAGGAGAAGTAGAAGAAGAAGAAGAAGAAAAAGTCAGTATAGAGTGCTCTCATTGGCTCCTCCGCTCCACTCTCAGCGAATGAAGGAAATTCTTGTATGCATGTTCCCCGAACCTAGCTCCATGTGAGTGGTTGCCCTCAAGTAGCCGCTAGCCAACAACAACATGGTAAGCTGAAGGATGCCTAAATAATAAAACAAGGAAAAAAAAAACATGAGCTTTAAGTCTTTGATAGTTTGGTTTGTAATTTACGCTCTGCGCTAATAGAGCTAATAGTTACAGTAAATATTTATATGCGCTTGTGATTAAACGTTATATTCAATGTGACGTAGGTAAAACATCTCAAAGCGTGGTCCACAAATTAATAATTTGACTGAGTTTTAAAACAGTGATTATGTGTTGTGTTGTTGTAATGTACTATGGCTAACGTTAACTGAGGCGTCGAACGAAAATACCCAGAACTGCGTTTAAGAATCAAAGTAATCACTTGAGCAAACGCCAATTCGTATAAACTCGCATGCCTTGAAAAACAGGAAAATTCGGGATATTTCCTAATTATCAAACGCTACACTTGCATTTCGCTAAGCATCGCCTAAAGTAGAGGACAACTCTAACACTCCTCTCCCAGCTTTATAGATCAAAATGACAGTCTATTAACAGCATGCTTCTCTTTCCTTTTACTAATTTTGTCAATATTCTTGATGTAATGAAACTATAGTTTCGTCGGGAGGTGAGACTGAGGCGAGAGTACCTGTACAGGAAGGCACAGGAGGACCGTCTCCGAACAATTGAGGAGAAGAAACAGAAGATAAAGGGTGCACTTGATGGTACAATGGCATGATTATTAGGTTTCATTTTTTTTCACCGCATACAAGTGATGCACATGGTAAATTAACCTTCATCAAATGACAGTAAAACACAAGCTGTTTGTTTTATTACTACAGAGAATCGTCTTCTTCCTACTGAGGTACGCAAAGAAGCTCTGCAGCTACAGAAGCTACTGGAGTATGATGATGGAGGGGCAGAAGGCTAGTGTCATTAATTCTTGCTATCAGCATTAGCTGATAGTACTGTTTTGTCAGTTCATCCCATTTTTTTAAACTAGCAGATAGTAATTAATGTCAGTTTCTTGTCTTTTGTCAGTACAGGTGTAAGCTCACACATGGATGATGAGTATAAATGGGCAGGAGTTGAAGATCCCAAAGTTATGGTCACCACGTCCAGAGATCCGAGCTCCAAACTCAAAATGTTTGCCAAGGTTAGTCCAGTTTCTCTGTAATTGAATTGCTCAGTTAGGAGAGCAGATTTACTTAAAGATTGTCAGGCTTACCTAAAGAAAGATGCTGCAGCATCATCCGTGGGTAGAGAGAAAATAAAATAAACTGACCACTTCATGGTCCATGTATCTTATAAGCTCATTGAATCTCATTCATGAAATATAAATTAATCTGTGAGTAGATTGGCATACAAAAAACCTTATCTGGATTCATGAATGCAGCGTAAAACTCAGATTTGATCTTAGGCATGTGTGTATATTTATCAGTGCCAATCAATCGTAAACTGAAAACTTACTCTCGCTAGTCAGCAATTAGCATACATCTCTGCCCATGATTTGCCAATGAGCACCATATGAAGAAGTGATGATTAGGCTGCTATAATGAGGTGCATCCCGTAGACCTGCAAGCACGAAGTAAACAAAGAGAGAGAGAGATAAAGATCAACTTTTCCAATGCTGAGATTTTTTTTGACAAAGAACTGAAAAGCAGACCTCTAAGTTACATGTTTCTTTTTTCGTATAATCACATGTCCTTGATGTCCTCCCTCCACAGCCGGCGGTATTCAAAGTCTATCAGAGGATGGCAGAGAAAACTCAGCCAAACTTACCACTGGCCTGGTTACTTGTAACCGCTTGTCCTGCTTAACAGGGCAAGAAAAGAAAGATGCAAGCAGAGAAGCTGCAATTAAAAAGAGTTGAGATAAAGCAAGAGGACAAATCAGAGTAAACATCGGTATAGTTTTCTGTGATGCGGCAACTGAGGGGGTTGAATTGCCTGAAAAGTGATGCCATGGTTGCTGTCTGTCTGTTGCCATGTTTATTTTTTTACATTCAGTATGGTAATGTTAGGTGTTTTCACACTGCTGAATGAGAAATGAGGTAACACAGTTGAATTAAGTTGAAAGCAGTGTGCTAGGGTTATGGTGTGTTACGGAGCAGTTGTGATGCCGCCGCACTCGTGCATGTGTGTGGGAGTGTGTGCTTTTGAAGGAGCCCTGAAGGGAGAGTAACACATGTATGTTTAACTTGTTGCAGGAGGTAAAGCTGATGTTCCCTGGAGCCCAGCGCATGAACAGAGGAAACCATGAAATCCCTGCACTTGTTAGAGCTTGCAAAGCCAACAATGTAACAGACCTTGTCATCGTGCATGAAACAAGAGGACAGCCAGGTACATCTGAGTGATACTCACAGTCACTACTAGAACACACATTCTGGATCTGCATTGCATCTGTGTTGCATTTGGGTTGGCAGCATGTCTACTTCTTTTTTCTGTGCCATTAAGACAGGTTAGAGCAGCTACACAGCACAGAAAGGCATGTCTCACGCATGCAGACAGTGACCATAACACTTCAGCTCAGGATGCTCAATGATTTTATTTGTTGTTGTTGTTTGTTTTTTTCCTGGGGAAGCATTCGGCTCTCTGCTAAAATAGAGGAACAACCCGTTGACAGTAGGGCCGACCTAGAATAGTTGACTATTTGATGATTCGATTCGAAGAGGTCTGGTTAGACTATCAAAAAAAGACTACCTGCTGTCTCTCTTGCGTGCGGGCGCACTGCAGGTACACACACACACAGAAACACGGTGCATGGGCAGGACGTGCTTGGCTGCTAAAAAACAGTAAATGCGCTAAATCGCACATTGTACAGTGATCAAGTTACTGTAATCCCCTGTCGGATGGTCCGATCAAGACATTCCAGACTCACTTGTCCAGCTGGAGGGGTTCTCTCTTGTCCGAGCTGACAGATCGGAGCTGTCAGGGAAGAGCCGAGGGGGCGGGGTCTGTCTGTTTGTGAATGACGGCTGGTGCAGAAACTACACTGTGAGAGACACTGTATGCACGGTGGACGTAGAGCTGCTGTGCCTGTCTCTCAGACCCCACTACTTACCAAGAGAGTTTGGAAATATTTTAATATGTGCTGTGTATGTCCCCCCTAGTGGGAACGCAGCTAGAGCTGCTACTAGAATAGCAGACTGCGTTCATCATCAACTGCAACGCACACCTGGAGCCCCAATTGTGATCCTCGGGGATTTTAACCACTGCAAGCTGGAACTATCTCTCCCTGGTTTCGATCAATATGTGACATGCGACCCCCGACAGAACAGAGTCTTAGATAAATGCTACGGAAACATAAAAAACGCATATACTGCGAAACCCTTGCCCCCACTATCAAACTCTGATCATAACACTGTCCAGTTAATCCCAATTTATAAAACTGTTTTTAAAAGGAGCAAACCACAGACTAAGACAGCGGCAGTGTGGGATGATGATAGCATAGAAACACTTAAAGGGTCCTTCCTTTGCACAGACTGGGACTTATTCTCTGAATTGGAGATTGATGAGGCTACTGAAGTAGTAACAGACTACATACATTTCTGTGTAGATAGTGTGGTTACCAAAAAGGACATTATTGTGTATCCCAACAATAAGCCGTACATAACCAAGGGTGTAAAGGACTGTATTAACAGGAAAAAGCTAGCTTTCAAAAATAATGACAGAATAGGCCTGAAAATTGTGCAAAGAGAACTCAACCAGAAGCAGAGGGAAGCCAAGAAGCATCACAAGGACACTATAGAGCAGACATTTATGTCAATGCATTCAAAAAAACTATGGGACTCTATGAAAGCTATCACAAACATGAATACACCAAAGAAACACCTCAGCACGGATAATGATCTGGGGAAGGCAAATGAACTAAATTACTTTTTTCTCAGGTTTGAAAACTACAGCCTCTCTGTGGAATCTAATAATGCCATGGGAACTATTTTAACAGATGTCAACAGCAGGATTATTATTGATCCACTCAGGATTCAGTCAATATTCAAACATGTGTGCACTAAAAAATCCACGGGGCCAGATGGCATCTCTGCAATGCTTTTAAAGGCATGTGCAGAAGAGCTCACTCCAGCTTGGTGCCCCATCTTCCAGCGGTCTGTGGATTCACACACTGTTCCTGCTCTGTGGAAAAAATCCATCATAGTCCCGGTAGCTAAAAAAACATGCCCAACTGACAACAATGACTTAGACCTGTGGCCCTGACTTCGATTGTAATGAAAAGCTTTGAGAAATACATGGTATCAGTGCTTAAGGCAGAGGTCAACCTGGTACTTGACCCATACCAGTTTGCTTACAGGCAGGGGAGAGGTACTGATGATGCCCTCAACAGCATCACCCACCTCACCGCCAAGCACCTGGAATGCCCAAAAGCATATGCACGGATTTTATTTATTGATTTAAGCTCGGCTTTTAACACACTACAACCTCATCTGCCATCTGCTTATCTCTAAACTGAGGCAGATGAGTGTTAACCCTTTTTTAACGAAGTGGTATCTCTCCTTTTTAACAAATCGAAGTCAGCAGGTGAAAGTTAATAACACCCTCTCAGAATGTAAAACTACCAGCACAGGAAATGGAAAGTATGAACCTTAAATACTACAACCCTGAAATCCACAAAGCATCATTCGTCCACAGGGCTGTGTAAGCTCCCCGGTCCCTTTTACACTATATACCAATGATTGCATTAACAGCCTCCCAGAGAACCTTGTTTTTAAATTTTCCGAATGATACTGCCATTCTTAGTCTACTGCACAGAAACTCTAGCACTTCAGCGTATTTTTCTGAAATTGAAAATTTTGTGCAATGGTGTGATGCTCACCACCTCATTCTGAATGTTCACAAAACTAAGGAGTTGGTGTTAGACCCAAGATCAGTAGGGGATCACAGCCCTGTTGTCATACATGACTCACCCGTTGAGCAGGTCACCTCATATAAATATCTTGGAGTCCACCTGGATGCTGCTTTCAGTTGGCATGTGCACGTCGACAGTTTGTGCTCTCATCTGCAACAGAGACTCTACTTCCTACGGAGGCTGAGAGTATTTGGGTGGACAAAAACATTATGTTTTTAATCTACCAGGCGGTGCTAGAAAGCCTAATCAGGTATGGGATCTCCTCATGGTACGGCAACCTCACCACAAAATCAAAAACTAAAATTTCTCGTTTGGTAAACACGGCCATGAAGATCATTGGTATACATGACAATCAGTCCCTGCAGTCCATTTTTGAAAAAACTGTTCTCAGGCAAGCTCAGAGGATAGTAGACGACCCCACTCACATCCTCGACCCGGAGTACGACCTGCTACCCTCCGGCAGACGATACAGAGTGCCTCACTGCAAACTGAACCGTTTTAAGAACTCATTTGTCCCAACCTCCATTAGACTGCTCAATAATGCTGCTTAAGACTGAAAATCTGTCTTTTTACATTGCTATTATTATTTATTAAGTGATCTTTTAGTAATGAGTCTGCATAGTGTTTTACAGCGCTTTTATCATGGTGATCTTCTAGCATTAACTTAGCAAGTGAATGTGTGCAATATGTCATGGGATGTGTGCAATATTGTTGTCGTATTGTTTAATCGTATTGTCTTAAAATTCCTCAGAGGCCTCCGTCCCAGCTTCCTCATCCTCCCAGGGTGAATTGTCCTCCTCAGACACAAATGTCTCAGCCCCAGGAGGAGATTGAGGGTTGGTGTTGGGACGCCCTTGCGCCAAGGCGATGTTGGAGGGCTGTTCAGGGTGTTGGCGATGAAAATGCCGAATGAGCCGTGCATCCAGGATCTGATGGGCCGGGACCCATGACTGTTCCTCCGGGCCATACCCCTCCCAGTCGACGAGGTATTGCAGGACCCTCCCACGATGACAAGAGCGCAGCAGGCAGTGGACCGTGTAAGCAGGCGCCCCGTCAATGATGCGAGGGAGGGGAGGTGGCTGGGAAGCAGGCAGCAGAGGACTCTCCTGAACCGGCTTGACCCTAGAGACATGGAAAGTGGGATAAATCCACATGGTGCGAGGCAGCTTGAGCCGAACAGCCACCGGGTTGACCACCTTCCCAATGGGGAATGGCCCAATAAACTTGGGAGCCAGCTTCTTCGATTCCACCCTCAGTGGAAGATCCTGGGTCGACAGCCACTCCTTCTGGCCCACCTGGTAAGGGGGAGCCTGGGAGCGGTGACGGTTGGCGGCTGTAGAGTATCGATCGGCCCGTAGAAGTGCGAACCTGGCCTGTGTCCAGGTCTGGCGGCAGCGATGGATGAAGGCCTCTACAGATGGGCAGACGGTTTCCTTCTCCTGAGCTGGAAACAGGGGAGGTTAAAAGCCATAGGCAAACTGGAATGGAGAGAGCCCAGTGGCAGAGCTGGTGAGGGTGTTGTGGGCGTATTTAACCCACAGCAGTTGCATGGACCAGGTGGCAGGGTGCTTGGAGGCCATGCAGCGGACTGGCCGTTGAACTTGAACTTGAACTTGGATGAAACCCAGAAGACAGGCTGGTGGAGGCTCCCATGAGACGGCAAAACTCCCTCCAGAATGCTGAGGTGAACTGGGGGCCTCGATCGGAGACCACGTCAGACGGGAGGCCGTGGAGCCGGAACACATGCTGCAAGACCAGCTCAGCCGTTTCCTTGGCTGATGGGAGCTTGGGCAGGGGCACGAAATGAGCCATCTTACTAAACCTGTCCACCACTGTCAGAATGGTAGTGTGTCCTCCCGACAGTGGTAACCCGGTGACAAAGTCCAGCGTGATGTGGGACCAAGGTCGATGAGGCACAGGAAGAGGATGCAGGTGGCCGGCAGGAGCCCGTCGAGGGGCCTTGTTCTGGTTGCAGACAGGGTAGGCACTAACAAAGTCTCTGGTATCCTCATCCAGGGTGGACCACCAGAACCGCCGTTGCAGAACCTCCTTGGTACGCTGGATACCAGGATGGCAGGTGAGTCGGGAACCGTGGGCCCACTGCAGAACCTCAGACCTCAACTCCTAGGGACGAACAACCGGTCTTGAGGACAAGAACTGGACTGGAGAGGTTCTCCTCTCCAGCCATGTACTGTCGAGACAGAGCGTCAGGTTTAACATTGCGGGAGCCTGGACGGTAAGAGAGGGTGAAATTGAACCTGGCAAAGAACAGAGCCCACCGGGCCTGGCGAGAGTTCAGTCTTTTGGCTGAGCTGATGTATTCCAGGTTTTTATGATCTGTCCAAACGAGGAAGGGGGTCTTGGTTCCCTCCAACCAGTGCCGCCACTCCTCCAATGCCAGCTTAACCGCCAACAATTCCCGATTACCAATGTCATAATTCCTCTCTGCCGGAGTCAGTCGTCTGGAGAAGAAGGCACAGGGGTGCAACTTTTGATCTTCTGCAGAACGTTGGGAGAGGACGGCCCCCACCCCCACATCAGAAGCGTCCACCTCCACCACAAACTGTCTCTCAGGGTCAGGGATCAGGAGAATGGGGGCCGAACTAAATCACCCCTTAAGGTGCTGGAACGCCTCCTCGGCGGCCAAGGTCCAACGGAAGGGGACCTTGGAGGAGGTGAGGGCGGTGAGAGGTGCAGCCACCGCACTGTAGCCCCAGATGAACCTTCTGTAGAAGTTGGCGAACCCCAAGAACCGTTGCAACTGCTTACGGGAGTCTGGAGCTGTCCAGGAAGTGACGGCTGAGACCTTTGCGGGATCCATCTCCATGCGATTCTGGCTGATGATATATCCCAGGAAGGAGACTGAGGAGGCATGGAACTCGCATTTCTCCGCCTTGACAAATGGGGAGTTTTCCAGCAGGCGTTGCAGCACAGTCTGGACGTGATGAATGTGTTCCTCCTTGGAACGGGAAAAAATCAGGATGTCATCAAGGTAGACGAACACATATTTGTTGAGCATGTCCCTTAGTACATCATTGATGAGGGCCTGGAAAACAGCCGGGGCATTGGTGAGCCCGAAAGGCATCACCAGATACTCGTAATGTCCAGTGGGTGTATTAAAAGCCGTCTTCCACTCATCCCCCTCTCGAATCCGCACCAGATGATAAGCGTTACGGAGGTCCAACTTAGTGTAGATGGTGGCCCCTAGAAGCAGCTCGAAAGCTGAGGCGATGAGGGGGAGAGGGTAATGGTTTTTTACCGTGATGTCGTTCAGACCTCTGTAGTCGATGCAGGGTCTCAGGGAACCATCCTTTTTGTCAACGAAGAAGAATCCCGCCCCCGCTGGAGACGAGGAGGGACGGATGATTCCAGCAGCCAAGGCGTCGCTGATGTAGGTCTCCATAGCCTCCCTTTCAGGTGCAGACAGGGAGTAGAGGCGACCCTTGGGAGGTGTGGAGCCGGGTAGAAGGTCGATAGCACAGTCATAGGGCCGATGAGGAGGAAGAGAGGTGGCCCTAGACTTGCTGAACACCTCCCGGAAATCGTGGTAGTCAGGGGGTACCATGGAGAGGTCTGGAGAAGAGCAGGAACTAGCAGGCTGCGTAGGTGCAGCTGCCTGTTTGAGACAGATCAGGCGACAGGAGGGGCTCCACCCCAGGATAGACCCCGTGGACCAGTCAATGTGAGGGTTATGGCGGCAAAGCCAGGGGTAGCCGAGGATCAAGGGGAGGTTGGGAGATCTCAGAATATAAAACCGGATGGTCTCATGGTGTGTGCCAGACAGGAGCATAGAGATGGGAGTGGTCTGATGAGTGACAGTCCCCAGAAGATGGCCGTCCGGGGCGCTGGCCGTCATGGGACGAGGAAGAGGAACTCAGCCAATATCCAACTGACGAGCGAGTTCCTCGTCGATCAGGTTAACATCTGCCCCAGAGTCTATGAAGGTGGCGAGGGTGTGCGACCCCCCGGTCAGCTGGAGCTGGACGTGAAACAAAGGTCTTTGGTTGAGGGCAAAGTTCTGGGATCGGCTCAGCAGGATGCCCCCCTTCACTGCTGAGCCCTCCCTTTTACTGGGCACCGGGAGACGAAGTGACCAGCCTGACCACAATACAGACAAAGATTTCCCCAGCATCGTCGCTCTCGTTCCTCGGAAGTCAAACGGGTGCTTCCCACCTGCATAGGCTCAGCCCCCCCATGTGTGGTTTCAGAAAGATGGACGGGAAAATCTGGAAACCCACGCTGGCGAGCGGAAGACTGATGAACTCCTCCCTCAAGACGTAACTCCCTTTTCCTTGCCTGAATACGTCTGTCCAGTCTCGTGGTCAACTCAATGAGTCCGTCCAGGGAGTTAGGGAGGTCAAACAAAACCAGCTCATCCTTGACATATGGAGCTAGCCCGTTAAGAAAAGCGTCACATTGGGCAGCAGCGTTCCAATCACTGAGACGAGCCCAGGTTCTGAAGTCAATGGCGTAATCTGCAACTGTGCGATTCCCCTGTCTCTGGCTCATAAGTCCTCCTGTAGCATCAGGGCCCAAGGAAACGGGTCCAAACACCTTGCGTAGCTCCTCAGCGAAGGCTTGGAAAGAGGTGCAGGCTGGCGTGCCCCTCTCCCACTCTGCCGTTCCCCACAGACGTGCCCTTCCAGTAAGATGGTTGATGGCAAAGGCGACTTTAGCTCCCTCTGTGGCGAAGGTGTGGGGTTGCAGGGCAAACAGAATTGAGCAGTTTGTCAGATAAGGACTGTAGCCCTCTGGATCCCCGGCGTAGTGTTCTGGCGCCCCCACCCGGGATTCAGATGTGGTGCTTGCAGACGGCCCCGGGATCAGAACAGGAAGAGCTGGAACTGAAGCAGAGACGGCGTGTTGATTCATGGAGGCAGCCATCTGCTGAACCTGAGTGGCCAGTGAGGTTAGCGCTCGTTCCAGAGCTGAAGCTGACTGCCGAGCCTCCGCCGCATTGGAGACTAACTGAGTCTCATGCTGCTGAAGCATTCCCTCCACTCGGGCTAAGCGAGAACGGGGAGAAGCGGGGTCTGCTGGGTCCATTTCTGGCCAGATTGTACTGAAACGGGTGTGTTTTGGACCCAAATGCAGTACACCAGTAAACGGGAATAGTTCGTAATGACCTTTATTTTACCACAGCAAACGAGGTACGGAGCAGAATGAGTACACTCAGAGTAAAGTTCGTTCTTTGGGCTGTGCGCCCACACATTGTCTCTGCGGCTCCGAAGAAAAGACGGACGGAAGCCAAAGCCAGCCGTACAAAGGAGGAGAAACTCCTGCGTCCTCAGCTTAAAACAGTTCAGTTCTCTTTCGATACTGAGGAAAGAGAAGAAGCTTACTTCAACTGCTGATGACGAACAACGAACGCCGTAGCCCAGAGAAACAGCTGACGGAGTAGAGGTGCCGTCGAGGATTGAGCAGAGGAGTAGCCGGAGACAAACAGGGAAGTCGAAGCCAGATGAGCAGTCCACGGAGGCAGAAGCACCGACGGGGAGCAGGCAGGAGGTTAGTTGAGACCGGGCAGATGAGTCGTTACCAGCAGAGCAGACAGACGCCAGAAACGCTGAGGCAGAGCACGAGGTCAGAGACAGAAGGCAGGTGAGTTTACCGGGGAGCAGGCGAGGAGAGCAGGTCGGGAACAGGCAGAGTCGGCACCGGGAGATCAGACGGGGAATGAACGCTGGAAAGTCTCGCATAATGCAGAAGAACAATCTGGCAACGAGTGAGAGTGCTGGAGAGGCTTATATGTGGGGCTGATTGCAATGAGCTGCAGCTGTGTAGACAGGTGAGCAGAGTTGGCCTAATGAGGTGGCAGGTGGAGTGGAGCAGAGGGAAGGAGAGTGGAAAATCACTGCAGCAGAGTGACAGGAGGGGAATGAGGGACTGTGACATGAAGGCTTTGACATTACATCCAGGCCCGCAGGTCATCAGACCTGGGTCTTTTGGTCGTTACTGCATGCTAATGCTAAATTCAGTCTGTGAAACAGTCTGTCCGCGTCGATCAGGTCTGCCCCAACGGTCAACTCATTGAAATCTTCTCTGAAAACTCATTTTTATAGATTAGCATTTGAGCCTTCGTCATGATGGGAATCTTGCTGCTTCTTTTTCTGTGTGTAGTTGGCTGTTCTTGATGTGTTTTTTTATGTTCTTATGTTCTTTTTTCTGACTTGTACAGCACTTTGTTCAGCTGTTGCTGTTTTTGAATAAAAAGAAATCAACTTAAACTTGGGGTATTTCAGAAAAGCTCCATACAGTAGAACTAAAGTTGTCAAACCAATAATATATTAAATTAAATTAATGGGTGAAATGAAATGACAGGCTTCTCCTTTTTAAATGATGAGTTTTGTTTTGCTGAACTCAACATTTTTGTGCTGAGCCTCATAAGTCAAAAATGATTTGACCTTCCATAGACATTCATCATTACGTGCAAACTCCGGAAGCTGTTGCTGAGGCCATGGCTGTCTGGACCTGTACCAGGAACGTGATTTGTGTTGTTTGCATGGTGCATTTTTTATTTGAACCTGGTAATAGAACCCGATGCATTTTCCTTTGTTACAGTAGCTTCCATTTCTATGTTTTGCATCGTGTTTGTTTGATGAAATCCTTTTCGGCAGAGTGCCGTTGTGTCACAGATGACACAGAATCAGTTTCCTTTCTCATCCACGAGCTTCAGTCTCTACTGTCGGTCCTGTGGTCTCCAAAAAACTTATTCTCTCCAAAGGCCCACATGTTTGACCTTAAAGTACAAGAATCAATTTTAATGTTGTTTTTAGAATTACCAACAGATGCACAAATAAATCACAGACATAGATACACAGTTTGTTTAAAATGTCGGAGCCTTTGCACACTTTCTCATACACAGGACTGGATATCAAGTCATTATGTCAAAAGGCTGAAGTCAGAGTATCATGAGTTATATGTGTTAAAGTTGAGCTTAATTTCTGTCAAATAGTCTGAAGTCATGTGATTAAAGATGTCAGAGTCCACACCTGTGCTGTTCTTCATCCCAAAGAGAAAAATTGTTCTGCTTTTGGAGATAAATTAGCAACTTTCACCACTTTAAGCTTTGCGTCAAGACAAAAACAGTAAACATTCGTGTGTCCTAAATGTAGAAGTGTTCCTTCAAACCTAAGCTGAATCTACAGGATTACCATGTATGTAATTTATAACACACGAGTGTGTAGAAGAGCTGTGAGCCCCAGATGTATGTGAGAGCAGTCATGACAAGCCGACAGCTAGAGCCCTGTCCTTGTCAGAGTTTTTATTTCTGTGTCAATATTGTTGCCAGGAGATTAGAGCCGGCCGCAGCTGGAAATCTGTCTGAGGAACACAGCGACATGCAGAGTAGGAATGTGTCTTTCATCTGGGGGGAGCTTTAAACTTACTGCACTGCATGGATCTCTACTCATCCTGTTGGACGAACACTACATACATGTAGCATGAGTTTAAGCAATGAGTGAGCATGTGCAGCTTCTTCTGATGCTTTTGCTGTGAACTTTGTTTAGTTTTCACACAGAAAAGGCACTGAGAGTGACTGAGGGATTTAAAGCTGAAAACCTTTAGATCCAGTGCGATGATGTGAAATAAAAATTTAAAAAGTTGTGTTTGATAATCACTGTGGAGCACTAATGACAAAAATACTGCATATTCAAAGACCTGATTCATTTCACACAGTTCAAATGAAAAACAAATGAAAAAGGTTTTTGGTTTTGGAGACTAAACATTATAGACTCTGCAAAATCAACATGAGAGCACTTTCTGTGGAACAAACACTGACCCACAAGGACGTGAGAGGAAGCCGAGCTGACGAAGCAGCAGGAGAAGAAGAGAGTGCCGGCTAAATGTGAGGCTGATTTTGGTCAGAGGTTTGTGCTGAGGCCAGCGCTAACAGCAGCCTGAAAACCGTCAGCGAGGTGGTCACATGAGCGCCATGTGCTGTTGAGGCTTCGCTGTTCTGCATTGTTCTCCGGCTGTCAGAGCTGTCATTGTGTCAGTCACTGCACACACACACACACGCTTTATGCAGGCCTTCCTGCATGTCAGATGATGACATCACAGCGTTGACTAGAGAGAAGAAGTCAGGTGATGGTTAGCCTAGCTTAGCATAAAGTCCAGTAGCAGGACAGGAAACAGCTGGTCTGCCCAAAGCTTCAAAATACAACATCTGCAGAATCCACCCATCCTGTTCATCTGCTTTTTGCCAAGAACACTGAGCTGTAAGACACCGAACTGTCCAAATTATTTTCCCTTCACTGGGTTTTTACAAGGTCTGCAGGTAAGTGAGTGAGAGACTGAGTTAGTTGGTTAGTTAGTTAGTTAGCTAGCAATAACTGACTCAATTAAAAAAAGTCTGAGTATAACCTAAACAACAATAACAACAACAACAACAACAATACACACAACAAACACACCTGCTTTTTTGTGTCTGATAAGATTATGGAGAAAAGCACAGAGCTGAAAAAAAAGAGAGAATATGTGAAGAGTCCTCTGCTTCATGTTAATGTTATGGAAATAAGCTGCTTCTGCATACATATTAGAAAAGCTAACAGTGACTCCAGGCAATAAAAGTTTAATTTTCCACTCAAACGGTGTCGTTCCCTAACCTGAATGTTTCCGTAGCCTAACCTGAACCGTGGAGTCAAGCTGACCAAAAACCTCTGATGTCAAAGTCCTCTGCAGACAGACAGACAGACATCACCAAACACGTCCAACGTAAACATAACGCTTCCTGAACTGAAAAAAAAGTTGCAAGTACTCGTAACCCAGGCAGAAATTATGTTTGATCAAAAGTGTTTTCAATAAATTCACTCTGTTAATATGTAAATGCAGTTTCAAGGAAACACTTTCAACATGCAGCGTCATCAGTGATTTCCCTCAAAAGTTTGGATTCATAAAAACAACTAATGATGAATAAGATATTCATTCAGTGTTTGGCCTCACAACACACACAACTGTCACACACAGTATTACATTTTTTCTATGAACATACTGTGTAGTACTTAAGTGTCGTCTGCTTTCATTCAGGTGTCTTGTAACTCTCCACTCCACAAATGTTTTATTCTGTACGAGGAGCTTCATGTGTTGCCATGACGATGGTGTATTATAGTCCTACATGATATTACATCTTTTGTCATAGATTTATATGAATAATTGATAAAAAGGCCATTCTAACACTAATTCCATACAATCCTATAGAAACATTTTTTAATTAGCAGAATGTTGCTGGGAAACAAACAAAATGTTTTGTCAGTAAACATTTAACATCAAACAAAACATACATTAAGCTAAAAACAAACTGTGTATGAATTTTGATCAGACACACCTTGTGAACAACTTCAAATAAAACTCTGGACATGACGGTGATTTTTCAGAACGTTTGCTCACTCATCAGTTTAGTTCTTTTGCAGCAGAAATCAGACGCTGCACTCGGTGCGTCCTTTTAATCTGCGCTTTGTCCTGGTTCTGTTTGCACACTGGATGGTTTAAACCGCTGCACCGTCCATCACATGTAGTTTAATGAGTTATTTTTCAACTCATGTCATGAACTGAGTAACCAAGTTTATGAATGAGCACAAGAAGAGCAAAGCACAATGAAGTCCTGTGTTCAAGTCAAAATTTTGAGTCTTTTACTGTCACATACGTTTCATATTTTCATATGTGTAACTGTGAACATGTTCTCACTTTAAATTGAGGTGATATAATGTGATGCACACATGAGAAGGTGACAGGAACAGAGTCAGATCAGATGTGTGACAGTCCAAACAAACGGCTCTCTGTGGAACTGCTGCGGGAGACTCGAGGACCCTCGGGCTGGTGGGACGTGTGGACCCACTGTGGTCATCTTCCTGTGATGACGGCTACGTGTGACTGTGGCTCGTCGGCCGTTTGTCACTTTCTGAGCTCTCTATGCTAACGTTCACGTTCAGAGAAAAGTTGGTGGAAATGTGTCTTTACTGCCAGCTCAGAGGGGTGCAGAGGAGTTTATGTAACATTCAGTCTGCAGCTGTTCGCTCCTTCCATTCCCCATCAGCGCCTCTTTATCACACAACACATACGAATCTGTGATCATGTCAGTACAGTGATGGAAACACACACGTTGTTGTCTTGACTTTCAGATGCCCTTGTGTAAGTTTACTGCACAAGATGGTGGAAGTGTTGCTAGTCTGTTAAAAAAAATGTTGGATTTTTTTTTTTTTTACTGCATCTGGTGTAACTAACAAATTCTACACGGATGCACATAATTGATTTAGTCCAACAAATTTCCTGTGGTATCGTGGATTCAACAAGTTTAACTCCTGAACAGTTCACAGTTAATGTCTGAGTCACTGTCCTGGTTTCACTGCCCAGCATCACACACTGACGTTTTTACTCACCGAGAGCAGAGGTCACGGCTAAATGAGGGCCCTCTGACCTTTTCACCTTAGAGCTGGTCTGAGGTCTGCCGATGGGCAAAGGCACGGAGCCAGTAAAAGGAATGCCACTCGTTCCTCGGAGGACGGAGAGTAAAATCCCAGAGCAGTCCCGAGTGGAGGCCAAAAGTCCCCAGAGAGGTTTTCTTGGTGTGGAGCTGGACTGAGCGTGGCGCACTCTGCTGCAGTGATTTGCAGCTCCCAGCTCCGGGGCGCGGATGATTCAATTGGTCACATTACTCTGCATGGAGCCTATTAGCGTTCCCGGAAGACAGAGTAAAGTGGGATGGGGGGCTGAACAACACCTTGTCACAGTTCATTCAAAGAGCTGCTTGTTGCTGTTTGGTTTCCTGCAGCTGCTTTGTGAGAAAACGAGGGGGGTGATGAGGTTCTGAATCTTTGTGTATGAAAGAAAGGATGATCATTTTATTTTACATTAATTTATGCTTCATCGCTCTGCAGGAATTAACGAGTAGCATGACACTTTTAATTTATGATTTGGCAAAGGTTTCAGTGGTCTCCACGGTAACCATATTTGACAAGAATGATTGAATATCAACTACGATGTTCAGTTCAGACTATCTCCATAGCAACAATAACGCTATCCAGTCTAATTACACAGGATGATCGTTACAGGACAAAGCTCTCCAGGTCTGCGACATCAGACGAAAGTGTCGACCGACACTTTCTTTAGCTGAGATTACGTCATTTTTGTTGAGTGACACTTATCAAGTAGAAATCGGCCGAAGGTAGAAGTTAATATTAGAGAACTTTGTGCTCGAAGACTCTCCTGAGTTTAACATTTTGTGCCACAGTCACAGAGCAGATGGAGCGCTGCTTCGTCGAAGTCGGAGTGTCGGAGTTTCATGAAGTGGTCACCAGCTGTGCGGTCATGACGTGTGTATACACCACACGGAGCCTCACAGGTGCGAGGCTGTGACAGCAGTGACGACGTTCAGTCCGACTGCTCGACCTTGAGTGTGACGTTGCGATGTTGACCGGAGGAGGCGGGGATTGAACCACCAACCCTCTGATTAATAGGTAGCCTCCTCTACCTGCTGAGCCACCGTGATGGTTACATTCTGAACATGTTCCTGCACATTCGCTCACTTCATGAGTTACAGGAGGATCCACTACTTCACTTTCTCACTTGCTTCTCTCCTTCTTTTCGTTCTTCTCTGAAGGCAATCTGGGAAAACGTCCATCTTTTCGGTGAAGTTTGGTACAAAGTAACCTGGCAACCAACAGTTAGTGGTTAGAACACCTGTGAGGCGGAGTGATACGTGAAGTTAAAAGTCCCGGTTTACAGCACTCGTGGAATGCCTCTTGTCCAATCAAATTGCATGGAAGGAACTAACTGTTGTGTTGGTTAGAGGAGCGAGCTTGTGATCAGAAGGTCACCGGTTCGAACCCCAGACCTGCAGGATTTGTGTGGATGGTGAAAGTGAAGGGAACTGCTTGCCTCACCTGCCTTCCACCTCTGAGGGCCCCTGCGCGAGGCCCCTAACTCCAGTTACTCCAGTGGAGCTGCTCAGTGGCTGCAGAGAGGACTGTGGTTGTACTGGCTAGCTTCCAGCTGTGAGTGTGAAACTGTGTGAGTGTGATCAGGATGTCTCTGAACTGAAAAAGAGAGTTCACTCTCAGCAGAGCCCCCTGAATAAATAAATGTTAAAAAAACCCCACCTGAGATGATGACCACTGAGTTCCTGACTGATCCTTGGGAAAAGGTAACAGTCTGACGGAGGTGAATAACGTTGGTGTTAAGTAAGTTCAGGTTTCTGTGTGACTGAGCAAAGAGTTCAACTACGCCATCGTGAATCGAGAGCTTTAAAAGCCATGAACTTATCAATCAGCTCATACGTGTTCCATCTCTTTCATTCATGTGTTATTTTGAGGTTTCCTGTCATATCAAATTAAAACATCCTTACTGACAGAAATAAAACACTGTGCCGCATTATTTCATAAACATTTTCCTTAGTTTCAGTCTGAACTCTGCAAACATTTGCCATTTCACTGGATTTACAATAAGCCTGTGTGGGTTTAACCTGTGTTTGACTTCACAACGTGGTTAAAAATAGATGTTCCTGGTTTTACTCTGTACACCAACCACGAACCTCATTCACTGACAGCTGCCCCCTCATCACTGTGTAACCTTTGAAAAGGTAACAGATTATCCAACCAGTCACTCAGAAGTTCTTTTCCAGTGACTAAAGAGCAGCAGAGTCACACGGCTGCAGGTCAAAGGTCATGATGGTCAAAACATCAGGCAGACAACAAACAGCTCAAACTGACGGAAACTCTGATGAAATACTTCAAACCCACAAAGCCACGTTACAGGACCAAACAACAGTGATGTGGTTTTATCTTTGATATGAGTTCAAAAAAATGCCAAATTTATACGTGGAAAAGCAGCCGCCACTCGTCGGTGTGTCCCAATGCTTTGTACCAGCTGCTGCAGAGGTGACAGCGTCCGTCCTGGACAGCAGGAAGTACCGCTGCAGGTCCCACGTCTACACAGTGAGGATGTGATGTGATTTCATGCATAGTGGGTCCGAATCCCAATCACAACACAGTTTAACAGCATCTACATGATTATGTAACAGCTTGTGGAGACACTTTTGGACTTCTGTAGTCCCACGTAGCGAGACCTCCACAACGCTTCAGCGTTCAGCCAAAAGTGACGTGTGTCTGCTGGTGGAGGCCTCCGGTCGTCCGTTAATCTGAGAATCTGAGAAGTCTGATTCGACTGCCGTCCCTTCAAATTTTGATGGATGGTCTGTTTTCGTCTATTATCAGCCTATGAATTATCTTCAGTTAGTGCAGATTTGTTAACTGAAATTCAAAAATAAGTATGCACTCAATTTATATGACTTCATCACTCTGTAAACAGAGCATGTGAGAAGAGCAAAAGGGAAAATCCGATGTTGAGAGTGTAGCGATGAAGTTTACTGAGGAGTCATTCAGAGGAAAGTTTCCTGTAAAGACAACAATAACACTGTTCAAGGAAATGAAAACATCTTTTTCAGTCAGTAAAGATTAATTCTGTGAGAGTTTTATTTTTTCAGTGATGAGCGATGTGAATGCAGTGGCCTGCAGGGGGGATGAACAGCTCTGTGGTGAGGAGTTGACCACTCTGCTCCACTCACATGGACTGGATCTTCCCAAATATTAACTGATTAAAAAAAAAGAAAAATCCTGGAGACCAAAGACAGAAGAATAAACCTTGTAACATTAAGAATGCGTGTACCAGACAGGACTACACGCTGCGTCAGCTGTCAAATGACAAAGGGCGTGTTCGGGCACAAGGACAGATACTCAGTGTGTTAGCTCTCTGCTCAGTCCATCCATAAGATCTGTTTACTCACTAACAAGACCAAACAAACAAACAAATAAATAAACATTACCTCGCTGTACACAGAAGACAGTGCCAGAGAGAATGAAAGTTCTGAACAGTTGCTTCAGTGTCTACAACATGTTAACACGTCGATCAAAAATCCACCTGTACACAATAAATGTTAAGCTGTAACAGACGATGAGACATAAACGTCACAGAGTTTCTAAATGCACAAGCCTTCTGTGTTTTGGACAGTGTATTAGTTTCCTTTTGGTGCCTTTATCAGCACAAAATGTCTTCTTTTTCCATGCACACGTGTCATGTTTAGAATGCTGCAAAAATAATAAACTAGGGCTGTCAGTATCACCGCATTAATCACGATCCATACAAAGGCCACAATTAACACTTTTTTAATCGCAATAATTGCATGCTGCTATTTTGTCCCTTCAGCGCACCCTTAGTCAAGCCCTGCAGTGGTCCTGCTTCCTGGGAGAAAAACTAACAATGTGCTTCTGAATGGCTCGTTTTTTCTCTTTGTTATTCTCCTCCCTCCTGAGTCCCAGACAAGAAGATAGATCCCATTCTTTGGACTGTGTGTGCAGTAACAAGGAAGAGACGGG
>JAQLOL010000024.1:355050-369855 GCA_029783665.1 Naso thynnoides
CCAACTGCAGAAATATCCGGGGGATGGGAGCGTCACGGTAACCGTTGTAACTCTCTATCTCACACACATACACCTATCTATGTGGTCACGTCTGGCGAGAAGCAGCAGACTATGTTGCTGCTGCTTTTCTGTTTTCCCAAACTACAGAGTGGCCCGAGGTTCAAATGTCACAGCGTTAATCGCGCGTTAAAAAAAATAGTGCCGTTAAAAGTATTTTGCGTTAACGTGTTAACTTTGACAGCCTTACTTTTAACATAAATGTGATATAAGCGCCCAAATTATTCAACTGAGGCCCTAAATAAATAAATGAACATAACAAAATAAAGTATTTTTCAGTCCTTAAATCTTAATTGTGGTTGACCTATTTTTGGGAGTACCACACAATGATTATTGTTGGGACCTCAACCACATGCTTGAGACAAAGGGTTACACAACCAGCAGATAAGAACAAAAGATGCGCGCCAGCCCTCAGCAGTCCAGTAAATCACACATAAGTGGGATACAGGATCTTTAGGATCCCTTGGAGAACGCTGAGCAACCCAGCCGTTCCCCTTTTTCCTGCAGAGGTGAAGAAAACAGTTTCTCTCGAAGAGGACGGACTCGCCGAGGCCCCACTTCTTCACTGGAGTCGACTCTGCTGTTCCTCCACTGCCGCACTGAGGACAGCTAAATTCATCCGCTGTAGGACGCTACAGCCGCCCCACACGCCATCGGATCGATGGATTGACAAAGGCGCCGGGAAGCACGCTACATGCTTTAATCGACTAAAAGTAAGAGAGCTTTTGTCTGGGCAGAGACTTTAGTTAGCGTGAAAGCTACTTACTGTGTGTTTTGAGGACTAACACGTCCTGTTTATGCTTTGCCGTTGTGCTGTTGTTGCCTGTAACTTGAGGTTACTGTAGTTTTGTTATTCACTTGGTGGATAATCCTTTTAATTTGTGTCGTCGTGTGTCGATCACAATACTTAGCCTTTCTAACTAAGAGACCAGCGGAAGGTAGATGAGCGCCAGCTCACCTGCCAGCCTCTGAGGTATAGAAAACGAATATTGTGTCCATCCACGACTCAGAGTACCTCACGCTGTTTTCGAGCATAAGCTCTTTCTATTTTTCTTCTTTCTCCCTGTTACTAACACACACTAACACACTGCCTTCAAAGGCACATCTGAAACACACACATCACTCACTGGGCCTCTCCTCGGAGAGCTAGTAGTCATGCCTAAGCGCCTTTAGTTAATATAACTGTTAATCTAGAACATTCAGTGTGCACAGTCTCGCAGTTTGCCATCATGTGTGCTTTAAAGGAACACGTGGAGCCAGCGGAGCTGCAACTATTGTCTCGCTCAAACCTAGCTCGGTCACCTCCCACGACTACACGTGACCAGACGTATTCACATCCGCCATCTTAAACATAAGGCCAGATGGTCCCCAGGAGACCCGTCGCCATCTTGTCTCTCTCTCTCTCTCTCTCTCTCTGTCTTACAAACACACACATGCCTGCATTGTGTTTATTGATTGTGTAATTTTGCCAATTTTGTGTTCGATTTAGTAGTAGTTTAGAGAAGTGATCATTTACTAGATGTATTGATTTGTCAATGAGTACATTTGGAAATAAACATCTGTTAGTTGAATCAGAACAGTCATTTGTCGTTATTTGTGCATGACTTGCTGTAACATTTGCTGGTTGACACGGTCAGTGCTCAATCTCACGCCTTTTATTCATGTCAGTGTTTAATTTTTGACAATTAATATTAACAGATTTAGGCAATTCCCTCCATTTGAGACTGATAGTTTGGTCACTGATCCCTGATTTCAGGGTGGTGCCCAGCAATTATTAAATAAATAATAATAAATAATTTCTTAATTAATAATTTAAATTCTTTATAAGTGACTTTTAGTAACTAAATGTCAATAACCAAACTTCCTTGAAGATCCGCAACAAACACATTAAATCAGATTTTTGCAAATCAGATCCAAACTATACGGTAAGGTGGTCTGAAATGTATTTGTGTCACCCCATGGATATTGTTCGCTGGAATGGAGTGCGCTGACGAAAAAGACGAGGTTCTAGATGGCAACAGATCCTGACAAACGTCCTGCAGCACATTACAATATTTGGTCACCACCTCTCATCATCAAATGTCCCATGGAAGGAAGACATGCTTCCAACAGTCACTGCTTTGTGTACGGTGTTAAACCTCTCACTGCACAGTGAAGCCGGCCATGACTGCAGCCAGTGAACATTGTAATGTTCATCGGTCTGTTCCGTCGCTGACTCTGTCTGCTGCGTAGGAATTCTGCACCACGACTTGACAGAGCAAGTGTTTTGTCAGCAAGATTATGTATTTCCACTTTTCCGTTCATTGTACTTGTGTGTTGTAAAGCTGCATCACCAACGCATGTACTGAAACCTACATTGTCATCACAGTAGCACATGCAGATGCGTCAGTACAATGTCTAGACACAACAAATCCAATATGATCTCTTGCAGATGGCAATGTGGACACTCAGTCTGAAATATCTGATTTTAGAAACAAAACGAATTTGCCTGCTGTCTGAACTAGGTCTATGTGTCAGAATACAGTCTTTGTGGTACACAAATGAGAAAAAGCACAGGGTATATTAGTACATCAGTATGACTAGAATGCTTCGTTAAAGTTAGAGGAAGCAGCTTTTGTAGTCATAGACAAGAATCAGTAAAAAGTTTGTTATTTCCTTCAGCAGACTTCATCTGATGCAGAAATACCTTGACAAAGGTTCAGCTCTTCCACAGCAGCTGCTGTGTCTGTCCCATCTTACTTCTGTGTTTTTCAATTGCTAACAAGCATTGGTCCATTATGAGGCCACCTTATCAAAACTCTTCACACAGTCTGCACAGCAACATGCATCTAGTCAAACAGTTACTCTTACACCTCCAAAACTTACTCAGAGCAACAGAAGCTAGTTCATCCATGACACTGAGAACTGTTCTCACTGAGACTCAGTAAGAAAGCAAACCCTGTCACTCACAGAACACACTCACCCAAAAAACACTAACAACAGAGAGCATAACATGCGTGACTAACTTTTACCTTTGACATTAATCAGTATTGCCTTGTGGAATATAACATTTTCACTTCATTGACAGCACTGAAGTTAATGCAAAAAGTATTAATCAGAAATGCACACACACACACACACACACACAAAGTATCACTCAACTGTACAATTTTGAGAGTTCTACTTTTGTCACTCCTCTGGGTTTGGCCATACAACATCACATGTTCTCTAGTGTGCATCTTGGAAAAAACCTTTAAGAACGTCTTATCCATCCTTGGCAGTTGGAGAAATGTCTGCTC
Source organism: Naso thynnoides (assembly GCA_029783665.1). NCBI lineage: Eukaryota > Metazoa > Chordata > Actinopteri > Acanthuriformes > Acanthuridae > Naso > Naso thynnoides. The sequence continues at coordinate 358,386 of JAQLOL010000024.1, forward strand.
ACCCTGCATTTATGACATCCAGTAAGGACGTGACCATGGGAGTGGTGGTCATAAACTTTCCATCTCCATGCAGAGAGAAACTCCTCAATGGGTTTTAGCAAGGGCGAGTATGGAGGCAGGAAGAGTACAGACCTTCTCAGATGGGCAGCAAGCCCATCTGTGACTGCTGCAGGGTGGTGGAATGCCACATTGTCCCACACAACAACAACAAGGGTAGGTGTTACTGAGGCTTACATTAGAGGACTGTATCTTGCTGTTCTAAGGGTTCTGATTTCCAGCTAGGTGTGTCAGTTAAAACAGACATAAAAAAGTCTCTTTTATTGTTGAGTCTCCTCGAATACAATTAAGCAACACTATAGAACATAGACACAATTATGTTTGGGTGATAAGGTCTCAAGGATGCATATACACAATCTCCCTGATAGATTAGCCTGTGAGCGGCAGGCACTGGTCTTTTCTGTTGTCATGCAGCTCTCTTCTGTCCTCATTCCACCTGTGCATTGTCTGTGTTTCCAGGGTGTGCACACTTTTGATATCTGGCGCATGCCTGTCGTAATTACTCCAATCAATAGCCCTCTCGAACAGCCACCCCCAAACAGCAGTAGGTGTTTGCACCTACAAAAGGTTACTCCCTTTCCATGAACAGGCTGGCTGGCTGGTTGGTCCCCATTGTCTGGTATAGCTGGGAGGACAACTAGGCATGACACAGGCCTAGTGTTGATCTTATCCTTTACCTTACAGTTGACAGACCACACATGACCATCTGCACCTTGATCACTTGTCTGATAGGCCAGAATGCTCTGGTTGGGGTCTACCATCATGACAACTTGGTCCTCGGTGAGGTGGTCCCTGATGGTGTGCCACTTCTGGTGTGCTTGGTAACTGGGCAAGTAGTATCTGATAAAGCTTGACCAAAAGTGATCCGTCAAGATTTGAGTGTTTCCATCTGCATCTCCTGAGATGTTCCGTATCTGGGTATACAACCTGAGGAAGGGAGCTGTCCAGCCGCCTCAGGTACAAAAGACTTGGAGTCACCGGTTCCAGATCTACAACTCTGGAAGATTATTAACCCAAGGGACTTGAGTTCAAAAGCCTTCACTTCAACAAGTACCTTCCTGAGCAACTCCTCTGTCTGGGCTTGAGCACCCACAGTTGTGTAGACGGCCCGTTTGACTGAGCAGATCTCCCTCTCCCAGGCTCCCCCAAAATGTGGAGCCACTGGTGGATTCAGGTGAAAAGCTATCTTCTCTTTGGTGAGGCTCTGTTGCAGCCGGTAGAACAGTGACACACAGGCCTCTTGAAACTCCTTTTCTCCTCTCCTGAAATTTGTCCCTCGATCCGAAAACAGTTTAGTAGGTGTCCCTCTGTGGGCAATGAACTTCCAAAGGTCCATCAGAATTGACTCAGTGTCCATGTGAGTGATGAGGTCTAAATGGACAGTGTGGGTGGTAAGGCACTTAAAGATTATTTCCCCCCTCTGCTCTCGGCGCCACCCCACCTTGACCAGGAATGGCCAAAACAGCCAATACCAGTAGAGTAGAAGGTCAACTTAAAGAGGCAAAAATGGCCATCTTGGGTGCTGCTGGTTTGGACTTCCATCAGTGGCACTCACACGGGGTGTGCTGGTGGTGGTGGATGTCTTCATGCGCTACGAGGATTGCCAATGTACGTCACATTACTTCAAACACCCACTCCCCGCCAGGGTGGCGTAGACAGCTGTCATAATCCTTCATCAGGAGTTTGATGGCAGGGTGAAGGGGATCAAGAACAATAGGATGCAGGGTGGTATGATCCTCATCTTCAGATCTCCTAAGCCTGCTACCAATTTGGACAATGTCATCTGACTCAGGGAACGCTGGGAACAAGGTAAGCAGGCAGCTATTAGACGACAGAGGCCTACCAGCTCTTAAGAGACATAGCTCATCGGGAAAGTTATACTGCTGGGCTCTCCAGAAGATGAGATTCTCCACTCTCTGGTAGTCTGCAGCTGTGTAGTTGGTGCTCTGGACTCCTCAAATACCCCGACTGTAGTATCTTTAAGCTCCCTCCAGGTGTTGCATTTGCATCTGGAACCTGTGACTCCACAGAAGCTCTGTTTTCTGAATTACTATACCTCTTCTGTAGCAGGAGTGGCTGGTTGCACTGTCCACTTGTCAGGGGCTTGGCAGTAGGAATGTTTGTCTATTAGTGCTTGAATCTCCACACCCCTTGTGCCAACAAAGACCTTAAAGTTGCAAGACTCAGACTATAGCCACATGAGAACAGTAGTGGAGTTGGTCCACAGTGTGATCCAAATAGTTTAGTGAGCTCCTGCTCTAACACTGTGCTGAGTTGTGCTCCTACCATCGCAGAACTGGTATGGACAGAATGCATTTGGGTGCTACTCTAGATCTGGCCACTGGAAAAGCCAGGTAGATCTTTTTATGATGGTCCCCTGTTTGTAAGTGTGCTACAGCCCCATAAACCCTTTCAGAAGTATCACAGAATATGATCACTTCATGTGTGACGCTGGTGTAATCCAATTCTCTGTGGGGAATAGTGCCTAGGCGGGTGGATGGATGGTAAGACCTGCATTTCTCTTGCCAACTCATTCCAGGCATCTAGGATCTCCTGTGGAAGGAGGGGGTCATCCTATTCTCAGGTTTTGTCTTAGAGGCGCTGAACCAGAATCTTGGCTCTTAGCTTCTGGAAGATCCTCTTTCAGCACAAACCTCAGCAGGGGCTTGTCTTCAGGTAGGAGGCGGATGTAATGAAGCATCACTTTGATGTCTGTGCTGATGGAAACAGGAATGCTCCCTGAAATGTAGGCGTGATGCACCCAGGTTGGGTCCAGGGAGGAAGGAGTTTTTTTAGGTTTAAGCCTTTAAACTGATACAAGCTAGTGAACACAGTGCAGTTACTCTTATTGTGGCTAACCATGTGACACAGGATGTGTGACGATTCTCGATCTTTGGCAAGTGTACTGGGTTCTAGCTTAAGCACTGAACCTGCCTGAACTAACTGCTGTATCTCTACGTTGTACAATGTGATCTGTTCAGGGTCCTTAGCCAGTCATCTCTCTGCACTCCAGAGACTTGGCTTAGCACCTGGTGCTAGTGAGGAATGTCCTTCTTTTGGAGTCGTGGTGTGGTGTAGTGGAGTACGCCATCCACCTCCATATGAGTGGTCTTTGCTTCAAGTAGATGGATTGCCTCCTGATCTTATCTTGAATGAGTCATCACTTTCTCCTAGGGCTGTGTGTCAAGCTGCCATAACTTCATAACATATTGGAAAAGCTCCATTTTGGAAGGGACCGTGGATGTCAGAAGGCACTGCTGCAGCTGTAGTTGGTGTTCCCCATCCACACCCAACTTCTCCTCCTCAATCAATGTTTCCATACAAAATCATTTCAAAGCATTCCAATGAGACTAAAAACAGGACACCTCCTGTGGCTTTCAGCTGGAACCCCAGTCAGCTGTATGGAATCGAGCCAAGTCAAACTCACCAATTAGTCAAACAGAGGAGATAAGAGGTACATCCATCATAAAGCAACATAATCACATACTGCAACAGTCTTTAGAGATAACTGGTATAAAAAGTGAAAATGTGACATCACTGCAAATGAACAGCAAAGAACAGCCAGATGAATATCATTTCATTTTGTAAATATTAAGATTTATTAAGATTTTCCCGATTTGAATGTGGTTCCTGAGGAAATGCATGAAATTTGCAATCATTCTGTTTCTAATGTGTTTTTCTGGTTTTAAAAAGTGTTTCAGTATGAATAAGTAGAGTGTTAACATGGTTATTGAATGTATTTTGTGAGAAAACAATGAAAAATGAATCACAGTTTGGTCCACACATACTTTAGTTTCACTGACTGCGTGAAGAGTTTTTTCAAAATGTGACTTCAGTTATGAACAATGAAAACAAAATCGAGTCTGTCTCCTTTTCTCTTATGATCCTTTTCTACAGTCTGCCTCCCTCTGTCCTGTTTGTCCTTTTCTGTCTCACCTTCTCTCTCCTCTTTCTCCTCAATGCTTCATGACTGGAAGGTCCTAGGTCTTTCCGTGAGATGTTCTTTATTCTGCAGAGCCCTTGTGGCAGGAACTGTTCCTCAGAAGGTATCTCCTTTTTGACTTCGACTACTGCTCTCAGCTGTCTTCGTTCAAATTTCTCTCCTCTTGCTTTTTGTGTCTTTTTCTTTGACATTCATCTTCATCCCTGTGCTTGCTGGTATATTCCTGTGATTGGCTGATTATGGGAATAAACCAATCACAGCATTGACAACTGAATCTCAGCTTGTGTGGACATGTGTATTTGTATATCTGTTAGTGTTTTTTCTTTGTGTAAGCACAAGTGTGTGTCTGTGTGTTTCTCACATTTAAAGACAACAGCAAAGGTTAATTGAAGGGATGAAGTTATCTGTATTTGTGGAGACAACCTCTGCGATACCAAGGTGACAGCTCTGTCTAATGACCCACGTTAGCAGCACCTGCACACACACTCTCAAAGACATTTCTTCATGTGCTTCTTTTAATGCACAAACACAAAACTCCCACCATCTGATGGCCAATCAGCTAAGCTAACTGTTGGGTAGCATCTAACACTAGCACAGCCTCGAACACCTGACATCCAGTGCCTGCTGTCTGCAACGCTGTAAAGCATTTATAACAAACTGTGAGAAATGTGTTGAGACTGATCTTTGCTGAGCCACCAGCAAGAAAATAAAATACAAGAAAATGGAGTTTTGGCCTTTCAGATCAGTATACAAAAACACCACTTTGACTTTATTCACTTTATATTAGACTGTATCATATTTTATGAAGGAAATAATATTTTTGTTTAAGTAACTGCAGCTATCTGTTTGCCATCCCTGTAGTCTGATTGACCACACCAGGTCCACCCAGTGTGATCTGTCCAGTCAGAGCCTGCTTAAACTGTTTGATGAATCAAGGTGCAATTCAGTCTCCTACCTAAGAGGCAGTAAAAGCACATTTTAAGTTTTGTACAATTTTGCAAAGTAAATGTTTTGCCCATTTATTATTTTTCTGAGCCATTTTTTAAATCAGGTAAGCTAGCCTTTTTTTTTAATTTTGTTGGCACCTTGTACTGTGATTGTAGTTTCAAATGTGCCGTTTTTTCATCTGAATTTGACCCACCTTTTGAGGAACAATTTCTTACAAGACAATAAAATGTTGACGCTTTATAATACATTTGTATGAGGCCACTTTATGTTGTGACTGGTAGGTCTATTTATCTTCTAAATTGTTTGCAAGGTTAGTGACGCAGTGGGGTCACCTACACAGGTAAACAACATGCCACTGGACTGAACCAGTTTTGGACCAACACATCCCATGACACTTAGGTGGCTGAAACAATACAGAGTTTCCTGACTTTTTTTTTTGTGAGACTATTGGCTATGTATTCAATAAGTATTAAAATTTTTTTAATCAAATATTTATTAGAATTTGAAAAGGCATCTACACGCTACACACACTCAGCAACCAAAAATATTAAAAACAAACTACATATCACAGTGATCAGTAAAGTGTGATCAAAATAAGCAACCTATAAAGAGCGCACATGACACTCAGGATGCAAATGAATATACACTCCAGACCTACAGCTAGAAATACGTACCAGTGGACATACACCCACATACATACTCGTACATACAGTACATATGCATGCATAGACACACACAAGCCTACGTGCACCCAAGTAGTTGCAGTAAGGAATATAAACATAAGATGGCCATTAAACAAACAAATACATAAATAAATAAATGAAATAAAATAACAAAAAAATGAAAAATACAATAAAAAATAAATAAATGAATAAAAATTATTAATAAATAATGAGAAAATGCTACTGTTACTAATAGCCCTACAAACTGAGCTAGCACTGCAACACCACAAGATGCCCAGAACAACCAGTAAAAGACATAATATAAAACCCAAACAGGAAACCCTGAGCAAAAAAAAGAATAAAGAAAGAAAAACACAGGCAGAAACAGGACCAGAGAGGTGGGGGGGATTTGTCTTATGTCGAAAGGCCTTCAGGATCCTCCACTGTTTTAGCCCAATGCATAATCACTTCCTCTTTTGTCCCATGGATGTGTGCTATAGACAACTCCAGATAAACAACATCTATAAAAGTAAGCACCCACTGTCGCTGAGTCAGCATATGAGGAGGTTTCCACCCAGCTGCTGCCAGGCCAGCCAAAAACACACACGCTTTTTTTTTTGTAATCTAAGTTGGGAGAGATAATTTGAAATTAGAACAGATGTGGACAGGGGGACAGGAATGTGCATAATGGTGGACAGATTTTCCTGTACCAGTTTCCAGAAATTTCCAACACTGGGGCATTCCAAAATCATGTGATAAAAAGTACTGACTGTACCTGTGAAACGTAGTATACAGTTTGGGTTAACTTTAAGCTTCATACTGTGAAGTTTACGAGGAGTCATGTATGTCTAGTGAATGAAACTTAGATGAATTTGCTGGTGGTCAGGATTTCTGGATGACTGTTTCATTGTATCCCAGACACCATCCCAGTTAAAGTCAGGGCCGAGGTCAGGGATATGTTTCCTCTAGAAAATAGCAATATAGTTCTGACACAATTCCTCTTGTTCCTCAGGCCTCACGCAAAGCCTTGAGCAATTAGTGCTCCTCAAGTGGACTCTGCCAAGGTACTACATAGGTCTTTACAGCTTTCCTCAACTGTAGGTAGAAATAAAAAGTGGAACGTTGTGAATGTAACCGGATAGAGAGGTTGCCCCCGGAGTATAGGTCCTTGATCACAAATATGTCACCAAAGGAATGTGTCCTCGTCATACCATTGCCAACATCGACCAAACTTAATTGGACATTTGCCAATCAACAATCCATCATTGTAAAAAATAGGAGAACATGGGTTCCAATTAAATGAAATTCCTCACACTTTTTCTGTCAGCCTCCAGACTGCTATTAAGTAAGACACGATGGGACCAAAGTGGACTTGATATTTGCTTAACGGGATTCTAGAGAATGAAACTTCATTCAAGTTTAAAGGAAGAACCAAATTCTCCTCCAATGCACACCATGCAACCTCAGTTTTGTTATCATACCAGCTGAGCAGAGAGCGCAGAGTGAAGGCCCAGTGATGTAACTGAGGGTTAGGCAGTGAACATTGTATTTATTGTATTTCCTTAATTTTCTTGTTTTCACTGTGCTGTTTCACCAAGTCAGATTGTGATGTAACTGGTACATTTGCAGACCTGCCCATCTTAGGAAAATGCTTGGTAGTCCAACACTGAAGCGTGGCTGAATTTATGTTTTTGTAGCCTTCCACTTCACCACGACTGTTGACATCATAACTCCACATGGCATCGACAATCTGCAAAACACACACACACACACACACACACACACACAACATGTCATTACTGTTACACAAGAGCTGGCTTTTTTTTCCCATCATGCTGTGACTCACAAAAACTTTGATTCACTAATTAATGAAGCCAACTCTGGTCTAACGTAATTTTCGGGATGGTTCCAGAGAAATACGTCATCACTAGTTTTTAAAAGTCTGATGTCATTCTGTTTACAGGTAAATAAAAACCATTGCAGATCGAGTGCTTAGGTTTGAATCACTGGGAATGACATGATCCAGGTTTTGTTCCAGTTAAACAGCACTTAATAACTAAACATGCCATCCGTCTTTCTATGACGTTGGTCAAGGTTCCCAGAGAGCGAAGTCAAGCTGAGTTGGTGACATTGAAAAAACTCTGCAGACCAATAATTTGTTCCACAACACAGGACATTCTGCAAAAACTCTGCACTTTTAAACAGCCAGGCTACCAGGAACAGCAACTGAGAGAGTGAGAGTAGCTGCACTAACTCGTGTGCGAGTGTGTTTGAGCCAGAGAGAGTGAGAAACAGACACACACCAAAGGAACAACCATCACACGCACACACACACACGCACGCAGAGAGGGTTGTTGTTGTTGTTGTTGTTGTTGTTGTTGCTGCTGCTTGCATGGCCAGTGCTCGGGCTTCTCTATTTGTACGTATGTATGTGTGTGTGTTTGGTGGGAGTGAGGGGGGTTCAGCCACGTCTGCAGCCATCTCCCTCCACACACGCCTAGCAGGTCAGTGATGACTGCTCTTTAGTCAATGTGATCAGATGTGATCAGTGTGGTCACTCAGTTCAGGTTGTGTGAAACAGCATTTTTACTGCCCTGCATTTTGATTTCAAATAAAGATTTAAACATTTCTTCACATGTTGCATAGAGCTGAAAACCAGTGATCCATAAATGAATCAGTCAGGTGTGTGTCTGTGTGTTTATTGACACGTTCTGGAGTGTTTGAAGAGTCTATGTGTAAGATTGTGTACTTCTGTTCTTTGTTTCAGGGGGAAACAGTGACAGTGTATTTGAAGTAGAGAAGGCTGCGGGCACCATCATCATCGCCAAACCTCTGGATGCTGAACAGCGCTCTTTCTACAACCTGACGGTGCAGGCCACAGATGGCACCAACACGGCACACACCACGGTAATGCATGACATTAACTTCATCAACCTTTCACTGATCGGTGGTTCATGCTTAGAACTACAACTTCAAATGCTAATGAAGCAGATGCCACAGAGCAAGAAAATGTGTCCATGTAACTGCTTCAGTGGGCTGGTTAGAGCTGAGGATCAATGGAAAAAAAGAAGTGGAAATAAAATGAATATATTCAGTCATTGTAGCAATAAGTTAATTTTAGATAACAGTTAACAGACAGGCAACAGGAGAACGCGTGTCGATTTCGACCAATCAAAGAGGAAGGAGGTGGACCAAGTGCGTGAAAATTTGTTCAAATGGTGCCAAGGTGAGTGATTTTTCCAACCAGTAATGTTTCGCTGCAGCTGTTCACTGTCGCGGGTTGCCAGTGAGGACACCTCATTGAACAAAACCAAAACGATCAGCTGTTCACTTACTTACTCCCACTGCGTCTAGTTAGGAATCAGTGTTAATTTTGAGATTTACATTTAAAAAGCTGAAGTTATTTTGCTAATAATCCCTCAATTAAACAGGAAAACAGTGTCGGCGTAGCAACACCAGTACAGTAGGCCAAAGCTGGTGCAGAAAATGTGTCTGTGAATTGTGATCAGTGTTCACAACAGACGACTCCCTAAACTGCAGGATTTTGGAGGGGGCTAAATATAAGAAGAAAAAAGAAAAGAAAAGAAAAGAAAAGAAAAGAAAAAGAGATGAAAAAAGACGTGACTCAAGAAAATCACTCATAATTATCATCTTATTTTATTCGATCAGGTACAGGTCCCGTCTAATATATTTAGCCATTTTAAAAAGTCTATAATGTTGATGGAACTTGATCGCAGAGATGTTGTTGTAACTTAGTGGTCATTGTTGAGGCTGTCGAGGTCCAGGACAATAACTTACTTCCTCAAGAAAGCTGGAGCACAAACTCATCCAAGTATTTGTTTTTTAACCATGATCTACACATAGAACCTGCGAGTTTGATTAAATACATTTGAACCTTTTTCTAAAGATGAGTTCCTTGTTTTGGGTTTTTTTTTCTTGTCCATGATGGTGTAGGAATGCTGTTAATATAAAGCAAAAGCCCGAATGACACCACTACATGCAGTCTCCAGAATAAACTGAGTTGAATCTAAACATCTGTGACAAGACTTTGAAAGTTTGCTGTTACCTGCTTTTGTCAGTTTTTTCTTCAGATATTGGTTTTGATGTTGCCTAAAATTCATATAGACGCACAAAGGAGACACAGGCATTATACACATGTGACGTGGTCTTTGTTTCATTTAGTTGAGCACTGACTGAGTGTGTTCACACATCCAATATATGCTACACTTGCATGTATAATCTCCTATGTGCCACATCCACACCACAACCAACACTGTGACACCCAACTACACGTGCGTGCATGAAGGCGATGTGAGTGCTGCACATTTTTTAACTTTTGCTGCACGTCTACCCTCCGTTTCTCATAAATCAATGCTAATGATTGTCCTTTATGTCTGATGTTTTTTTGTTTGGGTTTTATTTATATTAACATGTAACCCGAACGCGCTCACCCTCTGTGTGTGCGCATGCTTAATCCTCAAACAATTTCTGCCAAAAGTTCTCCAGGACGGTGCTCCAGTAAAGTAATATTGTGGCACAGACATTTCAAACAAGCCTTCATTCCTCAGCGCACTTCAGGCAAACAAACAGAATCACTCACAGGTCACACTTCCAAAAAAATTCTCACAAGTTCTATCGTTTGTGATTTATAATCAACAATACAATCATATCAATACTATTAAAGATTTATGCAAGACATCATTCATATTCAGCACACTCTCAATATCGTCATACAGAACGTTCCTCTTCGCAGTAAGTCCAGGTCTGAGGTCCAACTGTTCCGACACTTCTCACAAGTGACAGTGCTCAAGTCAGTCAAAAGCCTTTTCCTGGTCCTGTGAAATCAGACCGGCATCAAAGCACAGTGAACCAGAGACTTCCAAAACACACCAAATTAGTGTCACATTGTCAACAATGAACCCCCTGAGCACACAGTGGTTTGGGTCCAGTGAATGATCTGGTCCATCACCGTCCTCAGTGGTTTGGACAGGACTCTGGAGAGCAGTTTGTAATCTGCACACAACAGGGAGACAGATGCCAGTTCTTTATGTCCTCTTGGTCGTCTTTTTGCTTCAGCAACGTCAGAACTGCCCTCCTGCAGCTCTGAGGCCAAAACAAATCATCAAAGCATTTAGTGGAAACCTCTGTGACATCATCACACAGTTCAGGCCAAAAGGCTTTGAAAAACTGCTGCCACAGTCCATCAGTATTCATGCATGCTCTGCAGTGCTGTAAACGGCCCCTCTGTAGACAGAGGGCCCCTTGTAGACTCAGGGCAGCCCAATGCCAGCCTACCAGCCACCCTCCTGAGGAAACCCGTTTCAGCCACGTGTATCTGTGATCTCATTCTTTCGCCATCACCCATCCTTCATGAACTTAGGTGAGGGAAGGAACGAAGATTGACCGGTAGATCTAGAGCTTTGTCTTTTGGAGCAGCTCCCTTTCTGTCACAACGTCGCAGTAAAGTGAACACAAAACTGCTCCCTCTGCACCACTTCTCCGGCCAGTTTCCTGCTCCATGGTCCCCTCACTGGTGAACTCCTTCACCTGGGGTAAAGACCTCATTCCCTTCTTGGAGTGGACAGTCCACCAATTTCCTGCTGATGTAACATATGCCTCTTGCATGTTACATTAAATACATACTTTGAATTTTAAAATGGTTACTTTGTGTTCAGCAACTTCTTATAATTTAATTTTGTCAGTAATTTTACCTTTATTTGTTGGTGTAAGGTGTACATATTTATGTTATTTTCATATTTTTATGCTGTTATTTTAAATTTCATTTTTAATCTAGGATAGAGTATCCAAAGTAACAGTGCAGCTATAAAGCCCATCACTGGGGGCTTGTTTCTCCCAGGTG
>JAQLOL010000024.1:470590-482596 GCA_029783665.1 Naso thynnoides
CACATATCTTCTGAACGTTCTGACTCAAAAATGTCATTTTTCAGACACACAAATCAGGAGAAAATGAACTTTGTTCCAGACCTGTCTCTGTCCCAGCGACACATTCTCGTGAACTTTAGGATCTCGCTGCTTCCCGCCTTGTTTCACAACCAACATAAACGGACATTTAAATGGTCTGAAAGCTGAAACCAAGAATTAGAAAAACTCACATCAAACAGATACCCTGCGCCACAAAATCCATCTGCTTCAATCCATTCACTCAACGTCATTACACTTCCAGACGAGGCGGAGGGACGGTGGCTCCTACCTGTCTCCATGAGAGATGTGACTCCGCCCACTCAGGAGACAGGAAGTGCATAAACCATTCCACACCACTGGCACCGTGTACAGTGGGGGAGCTTGTATTAACATCGAATATCGATTCTCTTTGCGAACACCGCGGTCTCTGGAGAGATGAGATCAAACTGCAGAGGTAGAAAAGGAAGGAGGCGTTCTGAGACGGAGACAGGCGTCCAATCAGAGGGACATCAACAAGGAATTTGTTTTTGGTGAAAGAGAAAACAAAGGTTTGCTGAACTTGTGTGCGATAGTTTTGGATTCTGTCAGTTCCTCTGTCCTCACATTGTTGCTGCGTTTTCAGCTGGACGGTGAATATGCTGAGAGCTTTTAGGAGACTGAAGTTCTTTTGTGTTGTAGCGGATAAATGCACATCATGCTGCAGGGCTGTGAAACAGATTGACAGTCTTGGGAAAAACGATTGTAGCTGGTATTAGTGAGACATTGGCGTGTCTAATCCTTGATCACAGAACCTCTGTCATTGACCCACATCGATCAAACACTGAGCACTTTGTCTTTTGAAGGTGAAACTAACACGACAGATGAAACCTTGAAACTTTCCTCTCTGACCTGTTTTGTCCTTTAAGTCCCCTGAGGCAGCTGGGCTGGATGTGTGTGTGTGTGATTGTGTTGGTGTGAAGAGGTAATGGCGTTTGTTGCCATGGGAGCAAGCTAGCATTCTCTGGGTAACCTGATCATGTAATCAGGTAGCAGCGAGCGAGGACCAGAAGAATCAGCGGTTGAACTGCCGATCTGTCCGCTGATTGTTTCCTCTGCTGGTTTTCAGGCGGTGGAGGAGTTGCTGGAATCTCTGGAGCTGGAGAAGAGCAGCTACCACATGGGGCTGAGCCGGGTAAGTACAGTCACACACATGCACGAGTATACGACGTCTCATCCTCTTTTTTTACATAAACCACTGGTACCATAATGCTGTAAGTTCTCAAACCTCATCTGGTCCTTTTCTCACCTCAACTGCACAGAAGAGCCTTTTTTGAAAAGGATGGATAAAACTATAAATGTGTCCTTGTTTCGTGCACTGCTGTCGGCTGTTCAGCGCTCTCCACAGTTTATGTCGGGGGAAGTAACAACACGTGAACAACGATACGATGTGTATTACAATACGATGGTCGGCGATATGATACAAGGACGCTACAGGCTCATTTAGAGTGACATGATATTATACAATTCAGTGACTAGAAATTGATGCAGTAATTTTTTTAGTTGTTTACAAAAATAGAGGGAAAAAAAGTGTGTTTCTGTGCCGTGGTGGAGGAGGTGAAACAGAGAAAAAGCTCGATACTCTGAACGACACAAACATTCAGTTCAAGGCCTCGATTCAGTCTGTGTGGAGCTCAAACGGCGACTGAAAGTCTCTGGTTCTCCTGCTGCTTCCTGCCACGATCCACCATCATCTGAAGAGACGCTGCTGACACAACACACACGAGCAGAACGAAGGAGAATGACCTGCAGTAACAACTATTTACCATTATGACTGAGAAAAATACATCCACAGAACAATGTCTGACGTGATCAATACAAGGCATCAATTCTTAGTATTAATGGAGTTGATTTTTGCGTTGAAAAATAATTTCAGATCGATACAAGTCACAGTAGAAGGACGATTTGCTGTTTACCATTGACAGAGTTTAATCATAGGAATATAAATCGATGCACTGACACATCCATGTATTGTTACAGCCCCAATTTAAGTCATTCCAATCGGTTAAACTTTGCTGCATTTTGAGTTCAAAATCAGTGAAAATCAACACTGTCAAAATCAGCACCAGTGTTTTCTTTCAGAAGCCTGGCATCTTCTGAGAGAATTCAGTCTGCTTTTCCTCACAGGTTTTGTCAGACACATGCAGAAAGTGTTGACTTGTGTTAACATTAGCTTCACAACGATCGAAACAACGTCAGAGTAAAGGGTTTGTAATGAAAACGGCTGTAAAAGAATCTGTCATTCCACCAGATTTGCCTTTTTGCCGTGAACCAAACAGTGTTGGCACAAGGCTGACCCAGTGCGTGGTGTCTGACTTCAACCCAACTGTTAAATCAGGCCTCCAGTTTTAACCTTTAACCCCAGAAATCCCTGGAAATGTTTTTAGGAATAAAAACTCACATTGCAACTCCCCCTAATCCTCTCAGAAAACACGGTTCTTTCTCTTGATGCTGTCACTCGAACAGAAGTCACCAGTTCGCTGCAGGAAACCTTCAACACTGACGAGCAAACGCTTCAGTCCTCAGATCGAACAGGGATCGGGCTGTGGCCGTCTGCACGGGTCGTTTGTCCTTGTTTTTGGGAGTGACGTCTTCTGTGTGTCTATGGAGGCGAGTCTTTGCTTGGAGTCCCGACCTCTTCTCACTCTGTGACATTCAATTAAACAGAAATTAGAAAGTGTTCTTCACATCTGCTCACCTGCCTCTCTGACAAAAGCTGGGGTTGTCACGGAGAAGTCAGAGCCGCTCCGTGCCTCCTCACACGTCGGCTGTCACCTTCTGGTGTCCTCGCCTGCTGTGTGTGTCGCTTACTTTCTTTGTGTGGGAGGAAGCTGATCTTTGTGGCTCTGTGTACCAGTGACCCACTCACATTCTGCCAGCCTCCAAGTCTTTGAGAGAAGTAAAATTCACAGAGATAAAGACTGGCTGATGATTTTGTTAATTAGATCTTTCAGCATCTGTGGACTTAGATGAACAGTGAGCGCCTCGAGCTGTCAGTTTGAGAAGTGACTCTGCAGACACTGTGTGGACTTTAATCTGCCTTAGTGCTACTGTGTGTCAGTTTTTAACTCGGCCTGAAACTTTTGGATTCTGTTGTTTGGTTGTTTGTGTGACTAATGCTTTGAAACACATGGGTCCAACCAACCGACCAGCTCCCACACCAAGACTATTACTCTGTTTACACTGTTTACATCATGTAGTGTGGGAATCATGCTGGATAAGAAGTCCATGTGTCCGTGTGTCCATGTGCGTAGGAACCTTTGGATGCTAGTGGACAAGTCCCACCCACTTTTCAAAATCATGTTTTTTAACCCCCCAACTTTAACCGTGTCAAAAAGTCAGCGCATCTGTCTGACCACTGGTGCCATTTTCATTTTAAAGAAGAGCAGAGTCAGAAATAATCTCTGCTTTTTGTGGGTATCACTTAATTTCAACCAGCTGAGTCCTTTGTGAAGCAAACAAAAGCCTGACAGGTTCACCAGCCAGAGAAAAGTATCAACCCCACGTGAGAAGGCCTCAGAACACAGAATGACATCTTGTCTGCATCAGTCACTTCTCCTGTCTGGGCTCTAACTGCAAACAGAACTCCTCACAACAACTTTATGTCCTGAAAACTTCTTCTGCCAGTCAAAGTTCACACAAACGGTGCACGCCTTTCATAACGGTACCATGCTAAGCTAACGTAACCTGAACCAGAGACAGTGTGCTGCTTCCACCCGATGCTAACATGCTTCACCTAAAACTCTGTCATAAAGGTGTGAGGTAGCTCATGCTGCGTGCAACAGAAGACACAACTGAGCGAGCCGGTTGACATCTTCTATTATTTTGTGAGACTCTCGCCAACAACTGAGAGCCAGTCCAACATTTATTCTTCTGGCTCAGTTACTCTTTTTTACCTTTACATCAACGTCCTCTCCTGTTTATTGTCCTCTGCCGTGTCGTCACAGGCAACAAAAAGTCTAATGCCGACATTGCTCCTGTCCTCGTCTGTGTCACCATTGCACTCAGTCGCTTTGCCGTCTGTTCGGCGATGTTCTCGCTAACAACCGAAGTCAGTCTGACATCACTCCTGTCCGCTTCCATCTTCTTCCTTCATCATCATCCTCCTCTGTATCTCCACCTCTGTCACGTTGAAGCTGCTCAGCCTGTTTGTGTTCGCCGGCGTCGGCTCTGTTGTCCGTCCCACTCCGCTCCCCGCCGGCGTTTTCCGCTTGCCTCCCCTTGGCCTCGTGGCAGTCCAAAGCTCCTGTGATATGCTGAAGCTCACAACGAAATCAAATGAAACAAAGTCAGAAAGTCAAGACAGAAGCTGGATGAGAAAACCGGCCACAATGAAAACAGGAAATGTCAAAACTAAAACACAAAGATCAAGTGTTCCCATTGGTCAGATGAGACAAACTATTTCACGTTCAGCACAGTGAACGAATATTCCTGTTAATATCACACTGGGACAACTGAAGTTTACCTGACGGCTGTTCCCACATTCACCCTCGTGTTGTTGTTTATTTACTCGTGACCTAAAAGGTTCGGTTCGGCACACAATTATTTGTGTTTCCACCGTCAAAGGGGACCAAAGGATTCCAAATAACCGTGCTGCACCTGTTCGGTCCCCCTTTCAACACACCGCAGTCCATTGACTGCAAGCAGGCAAAAAGCTGTTTTTCAGTGTTGTTGTAGAACTGTTAAAATATCACTTCAGTAAGTTTTATATATATTTGTAGGTGAGAATGTTACCATATAGATTTCAAATATGTAGTCAGTTTATCCAAGTAACTGTTGTTTGTGAATCTGTCGCAGAGTTTTTGGACTTGTGAGGAGCTGCAGCTCGCGGTGAGACCTGCCGCTCTGCTCGCCGCAGCAGCCCGGCTCGTTACGCTGTCACGGCGGGGAGGAAGTTCACTGGTGAACCGATGATCTGTGCAGAGATTAAATGTCAGCCGTAAATTTTCCGTAGCATTTTAAAACATTAAACAAAAACAAAAGGATGCTTTGCCGCCTTTTCATGTTTATTCCTCGCCAGAAGTTGGAGGACGGGCCAGCGTGGTGCAGCGATGATCCCACAGGCTTTTTGTTGAAGCAGCTCTGACAGAACATTTTCACTTAAAGTCCATTCAGTTTAAATTTTCTGCTGATCTCTCTAACTGGAAAATACAAAGACAATATTGTGTGACATTAGTTTGTTTTGCAGAAATGATTATCGTGCAGAATGAATGTGTCAGCTGTAAGCCACAAGCGTGCTCTGTGCAAGTGGCTGCATATCCTCCAGATGACCCTCTGCCTGCCAAACTGCCCGCGTGGTTCACTGCCAGCTTGTCTGTGGCTCTCTGCCTGATATCGTTAAACCGTCTCCGCGCTGACAAACGGCTCTCCGAGGAGCTCAGCACATCACACCCAAGAGTCTGATGTCATTTACCCACAGCAGCAGCTCGCAGCCGTTTGATTTGTTTTGATTCAGTCCATGTGGTGAAAGGGTAAAAATGGATTAGATATGAAGCAGTCAGGGTGTGACTGAAGTGAAGACTTTCACATTTAATTCAACGTTTGAAGTAAAAATAAAGCGTCAGTCATTTTTTAAAATGTAGTCCCACATTTTTTAAGGCTCAAAAGTATTTAAACAGCCGACTGAGGAGCAGTTTCCTGGTCAGGTGTGTCCTGTTCCCTCGTTGTCACGACAGATGAAGCAGGTGAAAGGTCTGGAGTCGATTCCAAATGTTTTGTGTTAAATTTGGATTGAGCAGCTGGTCGTCAGGACTCTCAGCACGCAGTCCAAAGAGGAGTTAGTGCAAGTGAAGGAGGCTGGAAAACATTTTGGCATTTTGAACCTCTGGTGGCGCTGCTCTGCTGCGACTCGGGCTGCTGCAGTAAAGTTCACCTTGAACCTTTAAACAACAACAACAAAAGGCACTTGCTGTTTTTTTTGTTCTGTTTATTTTTTTGTTTAGAGTTACTATCTGACACTTCTATATATATTTTTGTAAAGTCCTGACTGACTGTGTGTTGTACTGTATCAGGTTGTTTGTTGTTGTTTTTATGGCTGCAGCATGGATAAACAGCCAAGACAAACTTCCCACCTTGTGGAACAATAAAGTTAATCTGGAATCTTAAACGCAAACCTTTCAGACACAAACAATGCATCCAGAAGGCTGTTTGTGTTTGTTTATGGCGTGTGTTGATGACTTTGTTGATGCCCATTGGACAGCCAACACGAGCCTCTGACCACCTTGTGTTTGGGTGGACTGTCGAGGAAAAGCTTGTTGAAGGGGTGTGAAAAGTTTCTGCAGGCTGAGTTAATGTTTGTTGCACAGAACAAAACTGTGACGAAGTCTCAAGGCCTGTTTTACATCCACACAACATTCCTGATTCCCAGCGATACTCCAAACTCTTCTTTCTTTGCTCAGTCGGATCGTCTGCGGAAGAAAGCTTCACTCAAACTCTGTTAATGAATCCACTTCCACAGAGAGCTGCCAGCTAATTCAGGGCGACGTCCGTCCCCAGACACAAATTACCCAGACGGACCTACCAGCATTAGGACAAGCCGTGCTTTTACAGGTGACTCAGTGTCCACCCTGTGACTCTTTACTGCCAGACATGACACTGTGAGCTCATTGACATTCAGGAAACGGCTCCTCTGCTGCCCAAACCATCAGAGACGGAGATGAAAGCGCAGGAATCTTTTTGGACGAGGATGCAACGATCAGCAGAGGAGATTCGTCGGAGATCCTGTGGACACGAGGGGGAAATGAACCAACAGTGGAAAACACGGAGAGAGGAAGGAACAGAAATGAAAAGCTGCATTTACAGGCTTTTTCTCGTTTGGTTAAGTGACATATGAAACAGGATTAAACAATGAAACAGTTCTGAGGTTTGACAGGAGAATCCTGTATTCGATCAGTGTCAGACAAGACAAACTAACCTGATAAACTGACGGATCATCTGCGTTGTAGCTCATCAACCGTTTACTGTTCTTTAACTATTGCACTTTGTTATCCGTGACGCAGAAAAAGCCCGGCTGTCCCATCCTTCCATGGAGGTCAGATTCTCACTACTCGTTACTTTGCAGGGTCACGTTTACAGTCCAAACGACTTCCAGAAAACGTGACACACGGCCTGTTAAGCTAGCTCCCAAGACTTGATCCACTTTATGAAACGTTCGTAAGAAGTCTGAGGACGGATATTTTTGTCAGAGATCAGGAGTGTCGACAGCGTCAGCATGTAAACGGCCCTTTACTGTAACGCAGTAACCTCTGAGTTACTTGGATAGGTAACTGTGATGTAATCACTGTTTTGGCAACTGTGATCTCTTACTTTACTAGTTTCTAAAAGTAATAACATTACAGTAATGTGTTACTAAGTAATGGGTTACCGCCCAACCCTGCGCTGTGTGTTAACTCCTCGTTTGCTGGTGCAGGTGTTCTTCAGAGCAGGGACTCTGTCCAGGCTGGAGGAGCAGCGGGATGTTCAGACCAGGAGGAACATCACTTTGTTTCAGGCTGCCTGCAGAGGATACCTGGCCAGACACGCCTTCAAGAAGAGAAAGGTGAGAGCGCCGCACACACTGGTTTGGTTTTATGTAATGTAACACTGCACGGTGCTGCTTAGAAACATTTTTCCAGACAAACTTAATAAAGAACTCTTTTCAGCCATCAGAGTGTCTTCAGTGAATGTGAGGAAGACATCAGGTGTAAGAAGAAAATACAGAATGACCCTTTCTGAACAAAAAATAACAAATAAAACTGACCTGCTGGAACAGAATCCTCTCATTTACAAACTCAGCTCCCATCGTGCTGCAAAAAGTCGGCGGTAAAACAACAACTAAGAGACAGACGCGGTCTCGAACTGACGGGTTTCTGAACGCTGCAGTCCGGCGCGTCGCAAATCTTTGATCTGAACTCGACTTCAGATGTCACGCATACGTGTAGTCACAGGATGTGCACACATACATGTGTACGCATGCACCTGTGTGTCTGCGTGGCTGAGTTGTAAATAATCCCGTGTGTGTGTGCGTGAACGTGCGTCGTGTTCTTCGTGTCCATTTCCACCCCCATACACACACACGCACACAAACAAATACACAGACTTACAGGGTCCAAACAACACAAGCTATGTGACAGGTAACTATTAAAAACAAAAATGTTTACAGTGAAGTGTTTGAGGCTGTCAGGTCCTGCTGTCACGTTTTTTACACTTGGTTCGAGTGAGACTGTTTTTACTTTTGAACAGCTGAGCCTTCAGATGGTGCCTGTCTCACATCCAGTCATGATGCGATCACCCATTAAAATGAACCTGTTCACCTGTGGAAGGGTCCAGACAGGTGTGCTGGTGTCCCAGTCTTCTGTTGTCTCTGTCCCAACCTGCTTCAAATGAACCACAGGCATCAAACGCTGAGTTAAAAATACGTGTAAAACAATATGACAGTACTTTGTCTTTGTACTGGAGACAAAACGAAACAGAGAATTATCACATAAAGCTTTGTTGAGGTTGAACACGGCATCTGGACTAATGTGGATTCAGGACTGTAGTCAGTTGTTTGATCCTGTCCAGATTATTTTCCTGCTCTGCGGATCAGCCGGCGGCTCTCCACTGGACGTTTTTTTTTTCCTCTCCACAGCCGTGTGCTGCCACCAGGAAATGAAAGTGAAACTGTCCATCAGCTCCTTTCATCTTTTCTAACTATTCTGTTTTAACTCAGCACTTAAGTTTGGGAGAAAGATTCATACTGGAATAAAAATCAGTTTTTCATTTTTTTCTTGACATTTATGTTTTTGTGTCCCCTGAACACGTCCAACCGCGACCACAAACCATTAAAAACGTGATTAAGCTGCATAAAAATAGTCGAAAAACTCCGACAACAGTGTGAAACCGTCTTAAATGTGCATTCTGTCATAATGCTGTCGAAATCCTCCGAGTTTGTTTCTCCACTGCCAATGCCTGCTGCTGACCCGGCCTACCAGCTCCACCAGTTACACAGGCGTCATTCGACCGCAGCTCCACCTCTGACTCACCTCTGATGCTACATCTGAAGGTGGGCTGTTGGTGGTGCAACTCGGACCCCCGTGCTGCGACCGTGCTCAGAGGAGCATTAAACCTGCAGTGAACAGGCTGTGTGAAAGCGGCTAATGAGAGAATGGAGAAAGGAAGGGGAGCTGAAGAAAGACAGAGACTATGACTCGTCATGTGACTCACCATGACGGCTTGGCGGTCTGTCGTTCCCTCTCTGTCGCTGCGACAACCATGAGGGACAGCTGATGGACGCGGAGTGAAGTTTCCGCTGCCAACACATATACACACTGAGCGTAATTCAAGTGATGCCTGAAAACACAACCCCCTCCCTGGGAACAGGTGGGCTCCGACAGACACTGCTGTGTGTGTGTGTGTGTGTGTGTGTGTGTGTGTGTGTGTGTGTGTGTGTGTGTGTGTTCATGTCTGTGTGAGAGAGAGTTGCACAGGCGAGGTTAAGGCAGTAAACAACTCAGACCTGTCGTTATATTTTCCTCGTCTATCATTTTTGGATAACACTGAAATGTTTTTCAGCCAGTCTGTGTTCTGCACGTGTCAGGTCTTAATGAGTCACTGGCAGACACCGGCCGGCTTTAGCTTTACTGCCAAAAGGTCATCAAATTTAACCAAACATACAACCTGTCCTCATGTTTGACACTACAGGTTCACATGTGCATGTAAACACACGTGTAACTTACTGAGTTTCTGCCTGTCAGGGCTTTAACAGCACAACGTTCACCTGTTTATATGTGTATTTTTAAATTTACACATCAGGTATAAAGTGTAAATGAAAGTAGTTTTGGCACTAGACTGAGTCGTAAAGGTTTGTGTATTGCTAAGAGTGAACAAATGAAAATAATACCAAAATATTTCTGAGAAAAGTCAGTGGACAGACAGCTGCTCTTCGTCAGTTATTACTTGTAGTCGAATAAAAACTGGAGTCACACCAGATTCTGTCCTGAGACATTTATGGGTGGAAGGAAATTTATGAGGTTGAACTTTAAACTTTGGGGATTTAAAAAAGATCATTAGATTAGAAAATAAAAAGACAAAAATCGCCCTAAAAACAACCAACTAACGTTGAAGGATGTGTGGGAATTGAATTTTAGCCCATTTTAAGACACAGAGTTTATTTCCACCCAAAATTATGTCAGGAGAGATTAGGGCGATGTCCAAAAAAAAAAACAGAAGAGAAAACAGAAAAACAGTTCCCTCATCGTGAAAACTAGAGATCGTGTCTGAACTTGTTGGTCACTCTTCGTCTCCTGAGCGTGAGGCTGATCGTCTTCATCAGTGTTTCGTCCTGCACGTCGAGCCGCTGCGCTCTCTTCACCGCCGTCTGCTCGACCTGAACCTCACACATCATCTACCCACCATGTGGGAAAACTCACTATTAGGGATTCTCCAACACTGTAGCAACGTCACACTGTGGTGACACTACACACACACACACACACACACACGAGCGCCATGACCAGCACAGACAGACAAACCTCCCAGTCCCCTGGTTTCATGCTGCCGTGCTGCTCACACAGTTCTCACTCTTGTATTCTTCCTTTGCCTGGTGTTGGTGTGCGTGTGTGTGTGCGTGTGTGTGTGCGTGTGTGTGTGTGTGTGTGTGTGTGTGTGTGTGTGAGTCAGATCCAGGACCTGGCTATCCGCTGCATCCAGAAGAACATAAAGAAGAATCGTGGTGTTAAAGACTGGCCGTGGTGGAAGCTCCTGACCACCGTCAGACCTCTGATAGAGGTGCAGCTCACCGAGGAACAGATCCGTGGCAAAGACGTACGTACACACACACACACACACACACACACACACAGACTGAACATCTACAGAAATGGTGTGAACACTGATGTGGTGTGAAAGTGATTCCTTGTACAGATTCATTGACTCCAGCTGCTGCATCCTGACAAATGTGTCCATCTGTTGTTCATGTGTTCTTGCCGGTAGGAAGAGATCCAGCAGCTGAAGCAGAAGCTTGAGAAGGTTGAGAAGGAGAGGAACGAGCTGAGACTCAACAGCGACCGGCTGGAGAGCAGAGTAAGCACACAGAGACGCACGCGTGATCAGAGAGCGATTAAGGGACTAAGAAGAATCAGAGAGTTTTGTAAATATATCAAAATTATGACAAAATATATTGAAAATTTAAATGGTCTCTCAAAAAATTGTATGAAGTCAAATAATTTGCTTAAATGGCTCAAAAAATAGCTGAATATAAAAGGAGTCATGATTAAAGTGAGTTGTGTTTCCGTCTCTTTTCTCAGACAGTGACACGCTCTGACATCACTGCAGCAGTCAGTCAGGATATTTCAGCCGGTGATCAGTCATTGTGTAATTACAACTGTAACAAACAAAGAAAGCACGCACAGTCCTGCAGTACGCTGCTCCTCGAACGGACACAGCTGTGACGCCTCATGTAGCAACGTGACATCGCAGTGAAAGCTCGCTGCAGAGCGAGACGGGTCACTCTTCATGTCCTCGGTGATGTCATGGCTGTGTCACAGGGTCTGAGTGAGGGGGCCACCGTTCAGATGGGACATTGAACTGAGTCCAAAGTGCAAAACGTTGTGCAAAAGTTCTGGTTTTAACCGTTTCGGTGGAGTAAGTGAATCCCTTCGCTCTTTCCGAGTCCAGTGGAAGTTTTGTAAGCTGCTGGATTTTCCTCTGGATGGAGGTTAGGGTCCGGGCAGACTCCTCCTCTGGGTACAGACGTGTGATGTGGATTTTCATCCTGCTCCCAAAAGATTTCTGTGTTGACTGACAGAACATGCAGACAGTCGAGCTCTTGTGGTGATTTTCTCACCACGGTGTTTTTTCCTGGTATGTGCCTCCACCGGCTGTGCGCACTTTTACTCTTCCACATTCCACCTTTGGATGCACCAACATTTCGTTATTATCATTTTTGATTTTAGACATTTGTGAATCAGCTGCCTAACGATGCATTAAGGAATC
>JAQLOL010000024.1:556909-567904 GCA_029783665.1 Naso thynnoides
GCAGCTTCAAAACACAAAACAAACGGACAGCGCATTGGATCAATAACAAAATAGTGAATATGTGTGCGTATAAAATCAGCAAGAAAACAACCAATCGCCAATCGTCCTCACAATCGGCAATTGATGATCCAATGGCCAATCGGCACAACCCTACACAGGGACATATTTTGTAAGTAATCTAATTACCACAAAGTAATTACGACACAGACGACCTGGAAGTCTCGGGCTCTCAACATTTTCTCATTTAAACCTTAACTTTTGTTTTGTTTTGAAATTTGCATTTTGTCGTTAAATTTGTTTTGACCTGAAATGATGGGCATCATTCTTCACATTTGACTTAAAACTTGCAAAACTTCTTCTGCACAAAACAGTTTTTTGTTTGTTTGTTTGTTTTTATGTTTAAAGGGATCCTCATTAATCCCCACTGAGAGTTTCCTACATTTTGTCACTGTTTTACTTCATATAGGTCAGAGAAGCATGTCAGTGAGGGCTGCTGTGGCAGGAAGTGTCTGACGGGGACAATTTTCTGTTTCCAGCATGAATGAACTTCGGATGTGCAGCTTTTAAAATAGGAGGGAGGCCTTTTAATGCGTCTGTGCCCGGTGGCCTGTTGTCTTACAGTGCTGACATGGTGATGAGCCCTCATAAACTTCATTACTGTTATGCTTTGATATATCTCAGAGCGATGTATACCACATGTCATGCAGCTGTGTTAGAATTCAAGTTGATTTGGCCAGGTATTTCTGGTTTGTAGACTGATCTCAGTGTAAGCATTATTGTCTTCTTCACCGTGCCAATACAGAAATAAACAGAAATATTCACAGTGTGCTAAGAATGGTCATTCCAAACTGCTTGGCACTAAATAAGTCTTCACCTTTCCAATGTGTCCTGTTAGACTCAATGCAGAGAGCTGTTGTGATTTAACGGAGCAACATCTGCAGTGGAGAGGGTTTCCACCCCTCAGAAGATTTCAGGTTCAATATTGCTCAAGGGAATACTGGCCAACCCAAATCCATGCAGGTCCCTGGGGCGCTCCCAGCAAAAGGCTGGCCTAGATTAATGAGCTTTAAGTGGATCTTCGACTCGTGGCGGTGTTTGACTTTTTGAGCAGAGCGTGACCAGTGGACTTTCCCCTGAGACCTCCAGCCAGCTCAGTGCTCTTTAATTAAAGGGAATCATTGCACGGTGGAAGGATCCAAAGGGCTTTACTTAATACCTTAAACACAGCTCAATAAAGCCAGCTGGATTTCACACAGCTCCTGATATGGCTTCATGTTTCCATGGAGCCATATCAGGTGAGACCAGCACGGACAGCAGGGAGTCGTGGCAATGGAACAGATTTCCTCCCCACATACAGAAAATGTTAGTTTGAGTCCTCGACATAAAACCAACCATACTGATCATTAATACATTTATTTACAAGCGACCTCTCGTGGTTATGCAGATGACATCAGTACTTTCCCAGGCTAGGGCAGACATTTTGTGAGCCACAAAGTCTCTGACAGGGAAATATGAAGCTGAACAATTAAATAAGTGCTCACACTGCATAAAAATGGCAGAAAAACTCAGACAATAATGTAAAAAAGTCACAAATGTCCATCCAGTCATATTTCTGCTATATGTTTCGAGTTCCTCTCTCTGTCGAGGTAAATGGCAGCCCCTGTAAATGGGCATCACTGGGGTCGAGCGACGCCTATTTACACCGGCGTCCCTCGACTCTGGGTCAGCTTCTGACTCCGTTCTGATACTACCTCCAATGGCGGGTTATTGGCGGTGAACTCTCATCTCCCATCCTGCGTCCATGCTGTTTAAACAGACCGGTGAGTTAGAGGCGCCTTGAATGTGTGAAAGAGGCTTTTACAGAAGTCCTTCGTTCTGCGTCGGGCGTAAAGTTTCATTTGATCTTTGTTAAGCCCTTGATGGTCGTAATCAGGGGTGGACAGTGATGACATAAATTTATTTAATACTGTACTTAAGTACATTTTCTGAGTAACTGTACATGTTTTGGGGAAGACTTATTACTATTACTCCATTTATAAAAACAAACATATTTTTGACTACGCAGTGGTCAAAGTGGGGAAAACAGCGCTGGTACTCCCCTTACTCACCCGTTGGCATGTGAATCAGCAAATCATCAAGTAAAAGTCTGCTCTATATTGCTGATTTTCACAAAAGTCATTTACTAAACAAACTACTAACTACTGCAGTTTTCTGCTTGGAGAACTTTAATGTTTAGATTGAACTGACAGAGAGCTGTGTCGTCATCACAATCTGTTCTGGTTCGCGTTCTCTCTGTGCCCTTTGGAGCCATGCCAACATTACTATCTGTTTTTTTTTTTTTTTTAAATTTGTTTGCTTTTCCCTGTTTATCCAACATAGTTGTGACTCGTTAGTTGGCGTTAATGTGAGGTTTCACTTCTGCAGGAAAGAAAGAGCGAGCGTTACGTAGTCTTCAAAACCAGAGAGAGCTGAGCGTCACCTAGTGCACTGTAACGTAATTTAAATGGCGTTATGAATCGCCAACAGTCACTATGATATGGAGAGCACATGAAAGGCCACTGGCAGCTTGTGAGGGCCCCAGTAGGCTGTAAAAAGTCCCAGTACACCAGGGGATAAAATCTCGAAGTGGTAGTACTGCGTACAGGTGCGTACTGGCCCACTTAAAGTGCTGGCACAACACTTCCATGGAGGCTCTCGTTAATCACTACTTTTGCTTTGAAGTAGGCTGATGAATTTTCTTTCCTGAAGTACCAAAGACAAAAAATGTGTTCATGTAGTCCTGCGTGTGGTTTGTCTGAGTGGTGTTGCCGTACGTTTACCTCATGCGTCTCCATGGTTGGATGTAGAGCAAACATCACTCAGATCAGGCCAACGGAAAGGGACAACTGAAAAAAAAACAAACTAGAATGGTTTCTCAGTGTGTAAAGCCTGGCCGACAATTACTGTTCCTATTGTTGTGCAGCTGCAGCTCTGAAAATCGGTCACATGTGAGTTTTAAAATGAAATAATGTTTTTCTAAATGAAGATAACATAGCAAATACTCCAGTGCTTTCACTCGAGTGATAATCTGAGTCAGCAAATGTCACTTGTATCAGAGTAGTATCTGACCAGAAGGATCTATACTTCGACTCAAGTAATGTAGTTGTGTACTTTGTCCCCTGCTGGTTGTTGGAGAAGGGAATTACAAAAGATCCATTTCATTGCTAAGTGAGCAGGTCATTTTTTTTCCACAGTGGCTTTCAAACCCCTCAGAGGTCTGATTTGGCTTTAGTGTGAAATCAAATTTTGTGGTAAAATGACCCAAACATGAGTGACACGGTGACTGATGCTACATCAGTTTCCTGTGACTTGCAGGAGAAGCAGAGGTGGACTCGGAGCTGTGCTCAGTGACGTGTGCTGAGACGGGCTGCAGGAGGAGGGTTGGCTTGTTGAAAACTCAGCAGGGTTTTAGCAGCAGCGGGGTGAGATTGCCATAACACAGCATTCCCTGAAGAGTAGCTGCAGCAGCTCTGCTAATCCCAGTGTAACAAGGAAAGGCCAGCATACATATAGAGCTTTGATCTGAGCAGCCTGCACCAAAGACAGTCAAGATAAACTACCATTCTGACATTCTCCAAATCCCTGCTACATTACCTCTGAGCATCCATAATCCTATATAAGCTTATATTTCAAAGTACAGAGGTTACTCAAGATTTTTAATGGTCCACACTAGACGTACTGCGCTGGAATTACAGCCCACATAACCGAGGACCTTTTGTGAACATGAAAAAGAAAAAAGAACAGACAAGACAGTTTTATAACTGTGCATAGAATGTGTTAGAATGTATTGATGTGGTTTCAAAAAATATATAAATATAAAATGTAGGCTGATAATGAATCGACTCTAAGGAACTGATTTATTTTAGAGCATCATCTGCACGTAAGCGTTCAGCGGCACACAGTCCAGTTCATCAACAACGGCGAGCAGCAGCTGGCAGAAAAGAAGAATGGATTGTTTTCTTAAAGTAATATTTATGTTTTAAGGAAGTCTAAAATTAATGGCACTGATACTAACGTTGGCGATGACACGGATGAAACAACAACGCTGGCAGTTGGTCAACATCTTTGTTTATCACAAACATGACATTTTTCTTGTGATTGTAGTTGTGTGCTCTAACTGCAGGAAACAAAATGACACCTTTATTTACGCTTGTTATGAATTTTCCCTGTCAGTGGCAGAGATCTTCAAGGACCAAATCTGTGTGATCAGGAACCAAACACTCGCTTTCCATTTCCCCATAATCATCTCATGATCTGGAGATGAAGGCTCACTGTGACAACCAGATAAATGATCCCGTTCTAACGGGAAAATGAGTGTTGTCACCTGACGATAACACAGTTACTCAGCCCGTTTTCTTGTTATAGTGAGATGATTATTTTATGATCTCAAGATTACAGAATGAAAAGACAGTAGTGGCCATAGTCTCTCTCGGCCTCTGTACCAAACAAAGTGCTTGTCAGATTTTTGTAGAATGTTTGAAAGTTTCCTGGAGCCCCACCATTCGACTGCATCTGATAACTTTAACAACTGTAACTTTCCAAAACTAATGATCTGACAAACCAGCCCACTTTGCACAGCCACTGACCCTTTGTATGGAGCGTGGAAGCGGGTACTGATTTAACTTCTCCTCGAGCTCTAATTCAAGGAGACTGTCTGAAAGCGTACATCCAGTTTCTACAATCCACTGCATGTTGACTCCCTGCTTGGCACTCAGCATAAAGGGTGGGAGTCGGGGTAAGACCCTGAGAAATACTGGCGTCATGTCCACTGGGTGTACTCTTACATCCAGCAGAGACAGGAGAGAGGCTCCTGCCCTATGGGCCTTCATGGCTCTCAAAGGCTACTTACTATTTACTTTTACTGCCTCTAGACTACAAACACACATACAAGCCTCAGAGGTGTTAGAGAGATGTTAAGGACACCATGAAAGCCAGAAGGAGGCTATGAGGCCAGCTTGCCATTTTCATTGTTGTTGTTTTTTTCAAGAATACTGGACCCCTTTACAGATCATCAACAGCTGCGTGCTTAGCTCAGTGCTTAGCGTCTAACTCTGAACAACGTGGTGGAGAATCAGTGGCCAAAGAAAATCGGACCCTCCAACAGTGTCTGCAGCAAGATGTTTGACTACTGACCAGATCTGCAGCAGAAGTCTGTAGCCCACCTCCTTGTCATTGTTATTCTCTACCTGAACTAGAGGATGTGTTGGAGATTTGCAGTATCTAGCCTCGGAGGATAATCGTGAAATCCAATTAAGCCTCTTGTGTTTGCTTAGACAAAACAGCAGCCTTAGTTAACACCTCTCCTGCTCCGACTCCCGTACGGCTGTGAAAAGATGCCCAACTGTTGATTATCTGCTGGCTTTAAGGCTCTCTCTCTCTCTTACATGATGAAGAACTCAAACTTTTCTCCTCACACTGTGAAAATGAAATGATATTTTTGGAAACATCTTTACACCATTGATGCATTACATTAAAAAGAAATGCTGCATGCCTGGTCAAGGCATGATGAACACGTCATGCTTTGACATATCAGCGTGTCAGCACATCCTTAAGCATGGTCATCAGGCATTGTGACCCTTTTAACGTAAGTGCCCATATAGTGCATTATGAATAAAGCAGCCATAAAGCCCGTTTCCATCTGCTCACCATTCTTGGTGGATTATTCTCGACACTGGGAGTGCTAATGCTGAAGTATTCAGTTTGCTTCACCCTGCTCTTTGAGAATTTGAAATGACTGAAGCGAACTGAAATGTCTTCACTTGCTGTACCACGTAGCGATGGTCAGCTACTGTGCACGCTGTTTCCTTTGGGAAATCAGGTGAAAGAGACGGACCGGTAGTGAAAAAAAAGGAGCTCAAATCTCAAGTGTGTGGTAGTTTGTATAAGCGCCCATATTTTTACCGGTCTAACTGTGACATGGAAGTGTACCACTGACAGTAACCTCACAGATCTCTATTATGAACCAGACAAAGCCCTCACCTAGCATTTGAGCCCGAGTTAGTTTGTAGGGAGTTTTTGCTTTAATAGTAAAATTGCTTTGCAACATTCATCTTCCGTTTGTCTCTCTGCCTTTGACTTTTAACAGCACCATCGCCACTCCTTAAACATGAGAAATGTTTCCATGCGTGTGCTAACGAGAAACAACGCTGTTTGCTTCAGCCGATCCCCTCAGCAGAGGATCTCACTTCTGCTCTGTTTGGTGAAGTGTTGACGAGTGGGTGTGCATCCTGCTGGCACACGGTTTGCTACACTCGCCAAATACATAAAAAAACATCTTACTGGTCTGCTACTTGTTTAGACTTGTGGCTATAAAATCACTGAATCCACTAATGTGCCCCAGAGGATGAACCCCTTTAATTTAAAGACAATTTCATATCCTACAGTTTGCTTTAAATGTGATGAGCACATTCATGCTCCCGCGGTTATCAACCTTTTTAATTTTACTGACCCCACTGTAGTTTTTTATTCCTTCTTATAGTTCTTAAAATTTCCACAAAATAATGTATTGTAAGAACGACAACATTGTACCTACACATACATGTGTTTATGTTACATATTTTATCGTGTGTTTCATTCAGTTCAAACATTCATACCAGATGACAAAATGAAATTTTAATAAATGGAGCGACCCCTAATGGAGCTAGTTCAGCCAGACAACGTGAGCTGCCACATCTGCTATTTGTGCACTCTCAGTTTGGTGGTCTGTTTAAACTGCGAGCCAACTCCTCTGCTGTTGCTACAGCTGCCCCGCATCAGAACCCCTGCATGTTCTTTCAGCCCCACCGCCGCCCCAGCATCCACCTGCAGGCTCTGACTCGGGGTTGGTATGTTTTGCTCATCACTCCTCTATGTAAAATGATCTGCACGGAGTGATGAGGTCAGAGCCTGGATGCCAAACTCAAACTATGTTCTGCTGCTGCAATAAACATTTCAAACCATTAGAAATGTGAGTTGTCTGACTGAAATGCGTTTACTTGCAGCTCCGAGCAGATTGGGCGGTGGTTAAGTTACGGCTGATGGCTGGAGGCAGAATTCTGGTCGTCTGAGATGGGCAGCTATTCTCGCACCGTTGTAATTTTCAAAGTGAGGTGAGCCGGCAGGTGGGCAGTGTGGCAAATGGAGCAACGAGCGGGTGCATTCTGTGATACCATGTACGCCCCGCCCACCGCCAGGGTTGAAATGTCATCAACTTTTCACTACACGACCAACAGTACAGATCCCACAGCTGTTTGGCGGGGATGAGGTGCGGCACAGAGGTGGTTTCCAAGGTCACCACATGTAGTTCGCTGGCCGTTTTGTCAACCTGTCATTCACACGCAAACGAACGAGATCATCCATCATCCAGCAATAGCAGCTGCCCGTCTGCAATGACCTTTATGAAGAGGTTACTAGTATTTTTAAAGCTGTTGGGCTTTACAAGCAATTATGCAATGGCACTGTAGATCGACTGTTATTTGTAGGAAGAACCAGCAGTGCCTCAAGGTTCAGCAGAGCCACAGCCAGGTCACTTTACTGATGTGGTTTGATGTGCCAAACAAGAATAGCAAGCTGTGGTGTGGATGTCCGGAGCTGTCATTCAGGTGAGAAATGAAGCTCTGAGCACAGCTCTGGGCTCCGAATCCAGCAGAAGGAAAATGATGATACTGGATTAGCATGTCCTCAAAAATGTGTCTCAGAAATGTGACAGATCCCAGAGTGCATGCACTACGCGTTTACCTCTTCTGGATGTAGCTTCACAAATGTTTTTCTGTTTTCTCTTTCTCACTGTATGAGTGGTGCTGAGCTTTGGTGAGCAAATGGAGATGTCTCAGAGAGGGGTAGGTGATGAAGTGGATGGGCCTGGCGTGGACAATCACTCACAGTAATGCCTCCATTACCTCAGCATGACCGCTGTGCGTGTGTGTGTGTGTGTGTGTGTGTGCATGAGTAAAGCTGCAAGTGTGCCTTATTCAAAAACATGCTCCACAGAGCCGCGAAGGATTTAACCCTTACTACCATTTTAAAAGTTAACTTTGTTTGTTTACAGTTTATTAAAGTATAAGGAAACCCAATTCAGAGCAAAATCCGTCCACTTCAGAAATTTGAAAAATGCACAAAAAGTGGGCATTCTGGTTCTGAGGGGGGTGGGGCGGGAGTGACCGTGACGTTCCCTGGCCCGAGACGAATGGGGAGCCACTCAGAGTTTGATTCACTAAAGGACTGCGCTGCTTTTGCGGCCGCTAACCCTGTGCAAATGACAGAAAAAAATAGCATGCAATTCACAAAGCAGGCGCAAAGGATGAAATGCACACAAACTGCACGGCCACCCCTACAGCTGCACCTGTCCCATTTGCATGCATGTAAATTAGGGAGTATTCATACATTCGGTGCAAACGAACCTGGTTGCAAACACTTGTCTTGTACTGTATAGTCTGACTTGTCTCTTGTTATTATTTTGTTTTGTCTTAAGTGTTTAGGACCCCCTCGCAAACGAGTTGCTACAACTCCAGGGGTGTATCCTGCTAAATAAACTTCATTAAACTGCCCAGCTCACAAAGACCAGCGCTAGCTGCCACAGGCAGCTACAGCGGTGCTGTTTCATGCCAGAGAGACCCGTGGGTTAAATCCGTGTGTAATCTCTCTCTCTCACTCTCTCCTTCTCACTTTCTCCTCAAAGCTAGCGAGGCTTGAATGATATTGAATTGATATTGAGAGATGTTATGGTCAAAATCTGCAGTCAGAGGGGGAATCAAGTGGATTGTGAGCTTATATGGAGTTTGACGTTTCTGGATCCAAGAAAGACACAAGTTGTTCCAGCTGTTAGCGACTGACAGGCGATCTAACAGCTGTGCTCCCGTCCCACTCATGGAGATCCATTAGGCTTCATTAGTTTATCGTTATTAGTGTGAATAATTTCGGACACACAAACTCACACATACGCACGATGTTTCCTTGAATATCTTGACTTTATTTTTGATGACCTGTTTTCACTTACAGGCAGGGACAGAGAGAAGGAAAGAGAGACGGAGAAGCTCCTGTGATTCTCCTCGTGTGTGTGTGTGTGTTTCTTCATGTCTGTAAAATATTCCACAGATACAGAATTTTAAAAATGTGTAACACTCGTCTGGGTCATTTTCAGGTGTGTTTTTGTCGAGAACCGCGAGCATGTCCTGGTTTAAAAAAAAAAAAAGAATGAATTTAGGAAAAAAAACAGGCAAAAAGCTATTAGCAGCTAATTATGAATGAAGCTATTCTTTTATTTGGCTATGCAACTGTCTGTGATGGAGCTCAGGATTAATTCATGTGGACTGCCTTTATTACAAACAATGTCATGTAGCTTCTTAAACCTGCGATCTGTGACAGCCGTCCTGTGAGGATGAGAAGCAGAATAAAAACATTGATTAGCATCAAATCCTGGTCGATCCTCTTAATGAAGCAGCCGCGGCACTGTGCAGTAAAAGCGAACCGACTTTTTCTAATTTTGGCGATGCTAGTGTAGTGTCAGCTCCAACACGCAGCCAACTGTGAACAAAAAAAAAAAGTTTGTTGGCTCCGCCTTTTCAGAACTGGTTTTACAAAGCAGATTTCCTGTTGAGCCATTTTCAAGCCATAAAATGCAGATAAAATAAAATAAAAAAATTAAGACATTATGACTGTAAGTTGAGTATTTTACTATTTATTAGGCTAAAGAAAAGTCTAAAATCATTTCAACAAGAGGGATGAACTCTTTTATGTAGAAGTGAATTTCTTTAGTCTTGGAATGTGTAAAGCAGAAAAGAACCAATATAAGTTAGTCTGCATTAGTTGTATTCTGTAAAATCTGCGTAATTCAGCGTTAAGTGTTACTAAAAGAAGAAGAGGATCATGTCGATCTTTCAGGGAACAGTGAAGGTGTGTCATACAGGTAACACACATCTTCATTTTATAAACCTACAGTCAGACAGTGTAAAACATAGCAATGAAATAGTGGAGCTAAAGCAGTAACATAACGTTACATCCTGTAAGTGCTAACGCCAACGTTAACTGTACATTGGCTATGCTAGCTGGTGAGTCTGGTCACTCTACACACACATAACACACCTAAACATGCTTTGATGTCAGATTCCATCAGCTCCCGACCTCGTCCTTCTCCTCTCTGGTTCTGGATTTGGACATAGTACAAATTAAAACTTTTATTTTGAGTTTTTTAATTTAATTGAGGTACAGAAAGCCATACAGCAGCTTCTCAGCAGTGCAGCGGATTGTTTGTTTTCCCTCTCAGTGCCAACCAGATGCTGACTGTATCTATGGTAAAAATGGAAATAAATCACTCCACACACTCCGTACTCGAGACTGACAACATAAACAAAACGGTTAAAGTGAGAATGTGGTCTCAGTCCAGTTGAAGTTACCTGTCTGTAAGTCTTTGGGGCAAACAGATGGAACAGGCGAAAATACAGAGTTCTTATAGAAACAAGTGCATTCACAGTGCCTGTGCAAAATCAAGAGCTTAAAAGCTTCAGAAAGTAATAGCTTGAATTATTAATTCACCCTCATCTCCTTTCATTGAAAATGGTTTTGGATGTTTGTTTACTTCCATTTCGGCATCAACTCACTCACTTGCTGTGGTTAAAGAAGTCTTTGTTGGTTGCTAAAAACTTGCCAGGTTCTTCACTGAAGTCTTAAATCTCTGCAGGTCATCTCTCAGTCACGTTATCTCTCCAGATTATTCAGTTTATCAGCTCGTATGTCCTTTTCCCTCTCTGTTAAATGTGAAGAGCACTCGACTGTAGAGTTTAATTTAGATCACACCACATTTCTACTGTCGTCTGATTTTTCCTCCATTTCAAGACATTCATAAAAAATATTTCATTATGAAGTTTTCAGTCCTTTTGTCACCACTGCGACCTTATTTCGACTTTGTGAATTAATATTACTTTTCTCGCTGTATTTTTTATTTTTTTTACAGGAATATAGTGAAAAAATAAAATATTCAGT
>JAQLOL010000024.1:591438-603893 GCA_029783665.1 Naso thynnoides
CTAATTAGCTTAGCTCAAACACTGGTAGTCAATGGGAAGTGTTAGCCTGCCTCCACCTGAAGTCATCAGATAAACTTCCAACAACTCTAAACAGTCCTGTGTGCTTGTTGTGACTTGTTTATTTAGCATGTTATGTTATTTTTAGACTTAGATTAGCTCTTTGTCATTTTAGAATCAATCAATTTTAGCATTGAAATTAACATGGATAACCAAGATCAGTCCATATGAGAACAGTAGAGGCTATGTCCAGCAACAACAAATTAGTAAAATGAACTGAAAAGATTTCTTGCTCTGGTTTCTGAAAAGGCTTTGATGTATTCTTACTTACAAGTCCGTAAAAGTTAAAACAACTAAAGATTAGTTTCAAAGCTCCGAGGCAGGTTTGTTTACTAGCAACAATGCTAACAGAGCAGAAGCATGCTGTCTTGATTTTTTATGCTATCCTGCATGCCTTAAAAAAAAAGAGGCGCCGGTGCGTATGAACTCACGGATGGCTTGGAAGGCTTGGACAGCGAGGCTTGTCCATTTTACAGAGAGAACTGTAAGCCAGCTAACACTGCTTAACCTTTTGACTTGATAGCTAATGTTAGCTAATGACTTGCAGCTCCTTTTTTTGTTGCCTTTTATGCAGTTGTGCGTCCCCATGGCATTTTCAGATTCTCCGTTTGCCACTTCGAGCAGACACAGTGAGGAAAAAGAACCCGGGTCAAAAAGGAGCTAAAATCATACAGTGCATGCACAGCGTTCTGCAAAACATTGCAAGCTTTATGAAAATGATTCAGTTAATACGCTGCAATATTGCAAATATTGAGTGTTTATCTAGTCTAGCTAACATTTACATCATCTGGCTGCGGGCAGCTCGACATCAGAAATAAATTTAATCTATAAAACTAAAAAATCCCATATGGGTGGATAGCTAGCTTGCCATATGTGATTAAACTGACTTATTATTTACGGTTTGTTAACCTTACCTAATGTTGTTTTTGAATCTTGCTAGCATAATGTAAGCTTTTGGATTCACAGCTATATGAGCTGACTATTTAATATCTGCCTTTGGGAAGTTGTATGTAAGGTCTATCCTATGTACTGGAGAAGTAAACATAATTTCCATTGCATTAGAACTTATTGGGATGGCAATGACTGTTCCAGGTATTAGCCAAAGCCTCGGACGTAACCAGGGAGACAGACTTTTCAAAAAGACTGTGATATCAAAATGCATGAAAATACATAAGTGGGATACTGCCTCTCAAGGTGTCCACCTATCAGGACTTAATGGACGACATGGAGGCGTAACCTGTCCGACATGCTGCATCTTTGCATTGTAGCCATTGTGTGTTTTGCACATTCCATAATTTGTCACATTATTGATGATTTTCTGCAACTTCCTGCAGAATAGTCTGTTTTAGAGCAAATCAAGCAGGCCTACTGTAAAAGCTGACAATGAAATTCAAAGATATGGAGAAGTGGAATCATCCTTTCCGTCACTCATTTTAATTGCAGTTTGTGTTTTTATGGACAATTTCACACTTGGCAGTTGATGTCTAACTTTTCATTTATTTTATTACATCAGTGTCATTTTTAATTCATGTCTCAGAACAGTTTTCTTGTAAAGCAGCAGTTCAAATTCAATTCTGCCTTTACTTCTTTTCAGCTCCGACATAAACGAATACTGTAATAAAGGCCATGGATCAGTTAAGCTCTATCCACTGTGTGGTACTTTAACTCCCATTATACCTCTAAGCACTGTCACATACATGCATTTACAGCCTCCACACAGACTTCACAGTATAGACGTTAGATTGTAGGAAGTAGACGCCTGCTGCAGATTTTACAGGTGCCACTACTGGTATCATCTGCTGTGAGAAAAACAGGCAGAGCGTTTGTTGGCACAGAGCGTCACTCGTCTTCTCTCTGAGCAGTAGATCAATGCATCTGCACTGATATAGGCTGAGGCTGCCTATCGATCCACTCTGCCTCGTCTTTGTCCTCGGTCATTATGGAGATGAGAAAGTGACCTTTTCCAGAGGTGTCAGAGTAGAGAGGAGACTGCTGAAAAATAAGGCCCACAGGCACAGGACTGCCATGCTGTGCTGGCTGGGCTGATTTCTGTTAGTCAAGACTGACCACAAATACTGTGGCACTTTTTCTGTGGATCACCACTCATGTAAATTCACTCACATGCTTTCAAGTACTTTGAGAAGTATCAGATAAAACTCAACACTACAGCAGGTTCACCTCTGTTATGTTGCATCAGTTCTACATAACGCTTGGCTTTTGTGTGTTTCTATTTTGTGTCTCATCTACGGAGAATTTTAGAGTGTTTTGTCCTAATTGTAGTGACACACAGTAGTTGGGTTGCATGAGCAGCTCTGTGACAGCAGCAGTGGCATTACTCCGGTGGTATTTGCAACAATATGGTAATAAAGCTGAAAGAAGAGCAGCTATTAGAAGAAATTTTAAGTGGAAGGGCGTGACTGGTTATGGAAATGACAGCACAGCAGCAGCAGGTTGAATAGTGTGTAGAGGTTCTACCAGTGCTGATGTTGGCAGTCGTTATAAATATAGTTGTCACACGATAGATTTGGTGTCATTTTTGAGGTGAACTAGTCCAAACCAGGTGCAGCGTTGGGATGAAATTTATGGCTTTAGTGGTCAAGAACGCACAGAAACAGAGCATCCAAAATCCCACAGGCAGGTGTGGTGAATGTCCTCCATGTTTCCTGAGGCTACATAAATAATCAAGAGAATCATTTTGA
This sequence comes from Naso thynnoides, assembly GCA_029783665.1. NCBI lineage: Eukaryota > Metazoa > Chordata > Actinopteri > Acanthuriformes > Acanthuridae > Naso > Naso thynnoides. The sequence continues at coordinate 594,195 of JAQLOL010000024.1, forward strand.
AAGCAAACTCCTATTTCACCTTCATGTGAAATATTAAGCAGACTCTTGTCTGTTGAATTGGATGTGAATCAGGCAGTTGATGCTCGTCGTGATGCACTGGGCAGCGTTTCTCACAACACCAGAGGAAGAGCCACTCATCCTCCCAAACCAGTTTGGCAGCTTCACCAGCCGTGGAGGCCGCGTTCACACAGGAGGCGAGTGAAATCATTCGCCCGAGTGAATTACAGCTGAAGTTGATGTAAAGATGAAATTAGTTGCAAGTTGTTGTTGGATGAAGCCAATTGTGTAAATTATGCAGCGCAATTGAGTGAATTGCACAGCGCAAATGAAGCAAATTTTTTTGACTATTTGTTTATTCGTGATAGTTGAAAAATCCGAACTTTAGCGACCAACTCTTGCCGCAATAGCCAGTCAGCACGGAGATCTTCGACATGGACGTATGACATTAAGGAAGTAACGGCAGAGATTCATTTATTGGAGAAATGGAGAATAAACCTATTTCACTAAATTTAATCAGCATGGGACTATACAGTGAATATTAATTAACTTTACCTGGGATAAAGGGCCTTAAGTTGATATATCTCATATTTAGTGTCCTGGAGGATATCCTGGCATCGTTTCTCAGCAACAGGATATTAAAAAGGTTTGCCTGAGCTTGAAGTAGCGCTGGAAGAGGCTGGCATTCAGATGCAGCAGGTGGAGTTCCTTGAACTGTTTGTGCCTCTGGAGGATCCGATGGACCCAGACGGCATCTGGATCTCTGACTGGGCTTTTTACAGCAGGTGCAAAGCAGCAACCATCACAGTGCAGTCAAGCTCAACCAAGATCCTCCCCTCTCTCAAAAAGTCCTCGCATGCACAGATTTTCTTCCTCAAATGAACCGTGTAAACACAAAATATTCTAGCTTTCAATTTCACGACATCACATTAGGCTCCATCCCCCAACCACCACAGGCCACGCCGACCCTGGGCAGTTTCTGCAGTGACACCCATCGAACCGAGCTGACCCACTCAGACCTTTGAATGACTAGCTTTGCAGGTTTGAAACTCCCTGATAGATCAATGTGCGATATTTGAGCAAATAAAATGTTTTTTATTTGATAATATTAACCAATGTAATCACACTAATAACTCATCTAATGTCATGTCATTGAACAGATTACTGCTCGTCTCTTTCAGCCGGCAGTGCGGGTGGTGTTGCGGGGAGACGAGGCTGCTGACGCTGACAGCTCTTGACTTTCTCTTCCGACGTTTGAACACAAATATCTGAACTTTCTCCTCGCTCTAATTTCCAAACAGGCTCATTACTTCAGTTTGAATGCTTTTGTCTTTTTGGCTGAGCTCAGGACGCTTTGCCGACCCAAAATGTCACCATTTGACATTCTGGGAATGAGACTCAACAATCAGCTCATTTTCTGGTGCGTTCAGGAACAGCTCGGACAAATCCAACTGAGTCTGCCTTAAAGTTTAATAGTCTTTGTGTCATATTAATATGACGTGAGCTTCACTTAGCTTTGCACAGAAATGTCCTTCAGAGGGAAACTTTTTACTCTGATACTTTTAGTAAATTTCAGAACCTGTACCTCACTTAATTTTCTTTACTTAGAGCTTTACTTTTACTTGAGTAAGGGGGCTGAGTCAGTACTTCTACTTTTACCAGAGTCTTTTTTAACACAAGTATCTGTACTTTTGCCACCTCTGGTCCACACTGACGAAAATGGAGTGAAAGGACTTTAACTGAAAAGGCAGCCATTTGTTTCTATTCTCTGAAAAAGATGCAAAGCATATATTCCAAAACAGCATCCAGTCTGATATTTTGTGGGTTGTTTTTTTTTTTAGGCTTTTACCTTTTAAACAAGGTCCAACAACATGCTGCTTATCCAGCAGAATACATTTTCACTTATTTGCTGCAAATGTCTGTTTGGATGGAAAAGCTCTTCGTATCAAAGTGAGGCTGGTCCCTGTTGGTTTCGACAGGTTTTTTTATTTTTATTTTTTTTGGTGTTCAGATGTTGGTGAGCCTCAGGGAGGCTGAGGGTCACTGGGAGAGTGTTTGGATGGAGCGGTGGTGGCCTGTACCTGCCATTAATAAGACTGCATGAACGAGTGTTAGGAGACGGATCAATACAATAAGAGAAATGTAAAAGCGGGCAACATTTTGCTACAGGCAACACTGGAAAAGGAGTCTGGTTAGTATTCAGGAAGAGTGTGATGGCGACCTTGCAATCAATTCTGCCTCATAAAAATCCAAAACATGCCCCAAATTTGTTGTGTTTATACTTGAACTGGGGAATAAAATGATGCTTTCTCTATTTAAATCTTATCTTATTTGTCTCGATTGCAGAAGGAACCAGGTATCTGAAGCAGTCTTTACCTGTTTTAGAGGGAGAATATTTACCAATCAATGAAATGTATTTTTAATAACCAAAGGTTTGACACTATCCTGGCTAAAGGTTTCAGTGCTTTCCTCAGAGTGGCACCATCCACTGATGAAGAGATTTATTGAGAAACTCCTGAAAAGCTGGTTCATCTGTGTTTTGTCTATATGTTTAATTACATTTTTCATCTGCTCCCATTTCCTCTTGCTGGTAAAACACTTTGTGTTTGATTGCCTCATCAAATCTCTGAACGGTGTCTCCCGCAGTCCAGAAAAGACAGCAGGAGGTTAAAACATGCAGTCAGGTTGCTTCCAGTATTTCCCAAACTCAGAGCATTTATGCTACACTGGGAGCTTTTCAGACTCTGAAAATAATTGCTTAGAGTCAGCATGTTTCTAAACAGATGCAATAATTTGAACATCATTTAGAAATAAAGTGGTAAACAACAGTGCTTTATTTTGTAAAGATGAGCATATAAAATGTTTAAACAGAAGAGTCTCCATTACATAAACCAAATGTCATTTTATTATTTTTTTTTCCATTGACAATTTTTTGGTTCATTTTAAGCATTATACAGACTAATACTTAAACAAAACAACAAAAACACAACACACCCTATACCTAACCTGCTATAGAAGTATGCTAATAAAGACAAAGTGCTCCTCTGCCATATTTTGATTTATTATATTCTGTCCTATTCTACACTACCCCCTTCTTTCTATATTATTCTATTCTACCTGATCCTCTTCTGTACTGTTCTGTTTTTTTCTGCTGTATTCTGGTCTGATTTTCTTTTCTGCTGTATTCTACTGAGGGACTGGGCAGCAAGTCTGCCGGTCCCTCTCTTTTCTCTGACTTAAATTAACAGTTTGGTAACATTAATCCTCTTAAAGAGTGTTTAGGCTAAATGGCTCCTAAATACACGCAGAGCTTTTGTTGTTTTAACCTCTTAGGTTAAATTGTGCTCAACTTAGATGGTTTTCTGAGTGTTTTCTTGCCAATAGACTAGTTGACTAGTTGCAATTCAAATTTTCGTTTAAATGTCAGGATAATTAGTGGCCAGCTGCACCCCTAGTTCTGCTCTATTCTACTTCAGTTCAGTGCAGTATTATTAGTTTGCTTTCATTAGGACAAACAAAGCTGATCTAAGCATTATCTGCTGGGTTTTCTTCACAAAAAGCACAAACACTTGTTCACACACATACTCATTCTTGACCCTTTTACTGGTGTAATTAGAAACACGTGGTCGAGGCCCACTGGGATCTGTTCAGTGCTCCCATGTTCTCTCTGCTGCACACATGAAGTGGTCCGTCAGTCCAGCTGGAGAAGCTGGAATCAAAGAAATCCTATAATGCACAAAAGGAATTTGCTTGTCGTCTTTCTTTCTTTCATGTTTGTTTTTAATTCACCCACAGTAAGACAACTGTTTGATCCACATGCTCCTCCCGCACAGACAAAGACAGAATAAATGCTCTGTTTTGTTCAAATTAAGGAGAAATAAAATAAAAGTAAATACATCAACATCAGCGCACTCCTACCTTGCACAGATGTTGGTTGCTAAATTATCTATGTGTACGACTGAGTTTTCCACACTGAGTTTTTTTCCCCTCATGGCACAAAAAACCCTTCATACACCATGGCTATGAATGCTTATTAATCAAAGAGATGTTTCATTGTAGTTTTCAGCTGAATTAATGATCTCAGAGAGAGTTTAAAATAAGTGTTTTGGCCTGTCTCACATTCCCACTCTTGCTGCATCACAAAGACTAGAAATCTGCTGCTGAGGTAAAGAAAGGGCAAAGTTAAATATGGGCTCAGTCTGGAACGTTGTGTTAATATTTAAATTACTCAACAGTCAAATATTTTGACAAAGAAGCTGCCCTTTTTTTTTTCTTTTTGAAAACAGATTTTATGATTGTGGCGTTGGATAACATTTATTGTAATGTAAACAACAGTTTCACCTTAGAAAGAAAAAAGTGCAGGCACTCAGGTGGGTTTGAAAAAGTTAAAAACCGTTTATTTTAGTGGGTAAAATTAAAAAACACCAACGCGTGTCGGCTTGTGCCTTCCTCAGGGTGCATGAAGACGAGACACACATCCAAGCAGTTACAGTAAAATCAAGTTCAGCTGTGAATCCTTCGATCTGTGCTTCACAATAATAATGGAGCAAATATAAAATCACACACTTGATTATTGCATATTACATATAACAGTTTTGTTTGTAATGCACATCCCCATGTGCGTTAACCTGAGAGTAATATAGCTGCCCTTACATTACATGGGTTAAGTAGCACATTTCTGACTTTTCCCTCCAATGTGGCACGGATCAGGTATTTTAGGAAAACACCACATGGAATCACGCACATTTCAGGCCTCTTCCATATGAGGAAATAAATCCGATAAACATCAGATACCTGCCAACGCGTCTGTCATCTAAGCCAACAGACTTGATGTTCCTTGTCACTGCAAATCACGTTATTGAAATTGTGACAATTCTGCATTCTAGTGAAGCAAACACCTGTGTGTGTGTGTGGGGGGGGGGGCAAACATTTAGTATAAACTGTCACATAAATGTTTTGAGCCGTCAGCCTGTGATTGGCTCTGGAGTTTGGCTTCTCTCGCTCTAACGCTCTCTCACAGCTCACTGCCCCGCCCATCCAGAAAACTCTGCTGGCGCATGCGTGTTTTTGTGTCAGAGAGGGAAGAGAGGCCGTTGATCGTTTCGGTACTGTGTGAAATAAGTGCGTAGGAGGATCAGGATAGTGTCCCGTGTTGTTTTCTAGAAAAATATTTGTGGCTGTTACCTCAGCGTGTGTCGTGTGTGCGTTAGAGGGAGGGCGAGATGAAAAGTAGTAAAGAAGGAAGTAAACTTGTGTGACAGTGCCGAGAATGAGCTTAATAACTACGACAGGCTCATCTCACCAACTAACGTTACAGAGCGACTTTAATGTTTACTGAACGCCTCTCTGACCGTTTTGACTCGTAAAAATGGTGAATGAAAACTTCTGTCTGCCTTTTTTACATGCAGCTCCCACAGCTGAGACTGCCGGGGGGGGGGGGGGGGAGGCAGTGTCGACCTTTTCGAATGCAAATTAAATTAAAAAAAAATATCCAATGGAAACCAATTAAATTATTACATAAAATAATTGTACAAACAGTAACATTTTAATGTGAAATGTTGCAGGGACTACTTGAACAGTCGTACTTGTGTCATTTTATGCCTCCAAAGGTTTTAAATAACACGGTTGTGAAGTGCTTAGAATATTGACATATATGTCGCGTATCAAGATATGGTCTAAAAATACTGAGGTATTTTTTTTTAGGCCATATCGCCCAGCCCCTATATCAGCAGTAGTAGCAGTAGTTGTAGTAGTAGTATTTGTGCCTACTTAGTCCACATTCTTTAAGAATGAGTGACAGACTGTTTTAGAACACTTCACATATAGAATGTATTGTTGTTGTTGTTTTTTTTGGGGGGGGGGGATCAGAAACCTCGCCGAGGGCTCCAACATTGCCAGAGCTGGCACTGGTGGTCGGCACAGTATCCACTGCAGCAGCTATTTTAGTTCACTTTTGTTTTGGTGTCGACTTTATGTATGTATTGTTTACTCTCTGTTAACCATGTAAATGAAGTTGGTGTGGGTCACTTTTAAAAGTAAACAGCTGGGCATAACAGATCAGATGTAGTGGGCACCAAGGCCTGTGGTGTACACACAGCCTATGCAACAGAATGCTACAGGACAAACACTGAAGGTCTAAGATAATGACATAATGGAAAACCTTGATGCATCATTTTATCCTGAAGAGAACAAACTGACAGACAGCAGGCCGATGAGAATGACAGTCGCTAAGAGGGAGAGTATGAAATACCCGTGCTATGCACAGTTAGTCTAAATCAGTGGTTCTCAAACTTTTTTTAGATACTGGTCCCTCTGCATATTTGACATCCTGAGGATCCCTGACCCCCCGACCCCACACTGGCCAAAATATAAATTCTCTTTTTGCTCTTTTTTTCTCTCCCGAGGGGCAGAGTCTTTATGACCGGTGTCTGAAACACACGGTCGTTGTGATGATGGTGGGTAAGGAGAGATGTCAGGTCCCTCAAGTGCCTTTTGTTTACATTGTTTTATTATAACACTTATAACACAAAATATATATATTTAATGAAATTGTTTCATTCTGGCCATCTAGTAATTTCGAATACAGTATGTGGGGATTTTTCCAGTCAGTGAGAGTGTAGCAAGCTGCATTACATAAATTGTAGAGTCACATTTTCATAAAAGCAATCTCAGTTTCATTTTTCAACCATTCTTTTATGTTTAATGCTAACAGAGAATTGGAAGAATAAGTACTGAGCATGAGTTAGAAGAACAACAGAACAGTCTGACTGTGGCAGCTCTCAACAGCCGTGTCACAAACTCTTAGTAACAATAAAAATAATTTTAACGTATTTCTCTCATAATTTTTTTACTCTGGATGTAAAAATATTAATGCTGTTGCTAATGATTATTTCATTATGGATAAATTTGATAATAATTTTGGTAACACTTAATTTGGGTACTCTCCTACAGATAGTTTATGCAATATTTGTAACTTTTTTCAACAACATGTCAGTTGGGTGACTGCTGAATATTTGCATATTGTTGAGTATTTACAGAATGTTTAACAAAGATTAATGAAATTGTTGATTAGGGTGAGACAGTAACATTGTCAAATGTCTATTGGTATGTTGTTGAAATGATACAAATACTAGTTTGTGTGTGTCCGTGTGTCTGTGTGTGGATTTATGTGTGTAAATGCAAAATAAATAGCATTCATGTTTTTTTTATCCTGTGTTTTAAAACCTAACCAACACCCAAAGTGTGAACACAGATTTTCAAAGCTGTGTTTTCCTGCAGCATCTCTCATGTGTCTTACACACACCTTCACTAGTGAAACACCGCTCAGTCATAGTGTGTACATAACCTTTCACACCTTGTAGCAGCAGGCAGATGATGACATACCTCCAGTCAGTCACTTTTGGATTCTGTCTCATTCATTATTTTTTTTGGAAGATTTAGCCTCCTATGTGTTTGATTCTGTGCAAAGAGCTGTGCTCATCTGAGAAGTGAGGCGCTGGCAGGAAAGTGACACAGCTACAATAAACCCTGATTGTCTGAAGCAGATAGCTATTAGCCGGTGAAGAGTGGGAGCTATTATGGTGGAAATGAAGCATTGTTAAAGAAACATAAGAGTATGATAGCCTCCCGAAGGGGTCTCCGCTTAGATCTCACAGGTGCACTTGGAAGGGAGGCGCTGATCATCGCACGGGGAGAGTTATAGCGGCTCATCAGATCTCCTCAGGAAAGAAAGCTAAGTCTTATTATGAAGAGGAAATGCAGGGAAGAAGTCAGTGAGGCTTCATTCACAAGAATGGTTTAGGTTGCACTGCATAGCATTCATTGTAACTGCACTGATGTGCTGTTCACACAGAAAGTGGCTAAAACTCAGCTTTGACAGGAGAAATAACTTTGCTTTGGGGAGTGCAGAGCTGCGTGAGTCAATGTTCTTGTCTTCGTCCACAAGCATGAGACAGGTTCTTGCTAGCTCCACGTCAACGTAAAGCACAATGGAGCAGAGCAGAGATAAAGTGGGTGACTGGATTTATTTTCCGGCTATGATGTCAAAATCACTGCAGCTCTGTGAAATAAAACGTACATTTCAAGAGGGAGAAATAAGGACACAGCCTGGGGCTTTGCACGTGGGCATTCTCAGTCAGCTGCTCCCTGCATCCTTACCCGCCAAGTCATACACTGTTGGAGTGTGTTGCCACCAACATCATTTTTATAATTATTTGGAAAATAATCAGAAAATTAAAATCATAATAAAAAATCATCCACATTATGACAATCAAGACCAACTGTTATCAACTCACCCACAGTGGTGATCTCGAGCTCCGACGTGCCCCAGACAAAGAAATACATGGAGGCCCCAAATTTCAGCAAAGCTCCAATAATAAAACTACTAATAATAGTAATAATAATAAAAGGAAAACCATCATCAAAGCATGACACTTATTTTGTGCATAGATTGACAAAATGTTTGTGCAGTTGCCTGTATTGGGCCCTGTGAACTGGCAGGCTGGTTTGCTCGCCCCTACCTGGTTTTCTAACCCGTCTCTGATACGTTGCAAAAGCTTGCTGACGCTAGTGGACTAACTTCAATGCCAGTAACTCCTAGTTTTATATGTGACATGCTTCTTCATTGCCAATAGGCGTATGTGTGTAAATTTGCAAATAACTCATGATGTTTGTAAAATTTTCAACAACTCATTAGAAGACGAGAATAAGCTTACATGCATCTTGTGTGTATGAACTACAACCGATCTAACTGTTGTGCATTTATTTGCCTATTAGAACATCCACTAATCACTGTCTTGTTAAGGTTTTTCCTCCTTCTCTTGTCTCTTCTTCCTTTTTTAGAAACCAGACAGGTGTTGCTTCAGTGCGCTGACTGTAGCTAGCCTGGCTCTGCCCTCCTTCCATTCAGCTCAGTTTTTGCTGAGAATCAGTCTGGTAACGAGGCCCATCTTTAGAATTGCAGAGACAAATTATCGACTGGACCGATCAGCGACTAGTGGGAGAGGTTCAGTTCGATGATGTGAAGTCAAACGCATGTTCACAGTAGTAGCTTTGGTTTACCAGGCTACCAAAACCCCTCGTTAGTGAAAACTATGGAATATTAAATACAAGGAAAATTCCGACCAGATGGATGGAAAGCATGATGACACAAAATGCACTGCTTGTTTTTGATTACTAGATATGGGAAAGGATAGGAGCCTTTAGTAGGAGACACAAAACTCAAGCAACTTTGGTACAACACAACACTTAACATAAAAAAGCACTACACCTGACAGAAACAGTCAATGTCACAACACATTTTTACAAAGTCTATGTGATTGTTTTACAGCTCGTGTCTTGTCTGTGCCTGCAGACTAACTTTACAGATCTTTACTAAGCAGCAGGTCTTTGGCAGGGAAAACATTTTTAATAATTGATTTTATTATTGAGCACAATCTTGATTTTATTTTTTTTAACTGAAACTTGGTTAAACCAAAATAACAGTGCCTTTGTTCTTATTGAGTCAACCTCTCCCAACTTCAGTGTTATGAGTGAGGCTAGAGCACAGAAGAGAGGAGGAGGAGTTGCCATTTTGTCTAACGCCGGGGACACACCGGAGGCGGGTGTGCTGCGAAGCGCCATTTACCGTTCGAGTAGCAACCTAACTGTCCGCACCAGAAGTGCACAACCACACGATCATTAAACAGGGTATTTTGTTTTGTT
>JAQLOL010000024.1:616612-632098 GCA_029783665.1 Naso thynnoides
AACTACCGCAAAACAGGAGCAATTACATTGAAAATCTTCAGATTCATTCTTTTAAACCCCGAACGTAACATAAAAAATACCCCAGGGTTGAATTTGCCCGGAATTGTCCTTTAATATTTGGGTACGTACAAACGAGGAAATGTACATACGCCAAATAATATCCAGATTTATAAAACCTGACGTAATAAGTTTATGTGCAACTTCCTTTTATAAATCCCAGATCAACTTGGAAATGTGCACAGGTGGCAACTACACTGTGATTGTGTTGTTGTTGTCTTCTGTACATGTGACATCCGTTGCACATCTGTCCGTCTGTCCGAGGGAGAGGGATCCCTCCTCTGAGGTTCTCTCACAGGTTTCTTATTGTTCCCTGATTCTCTCCATCGATTCAGGGTTTTTCAGTTTTCCCTCACCCGGCGAGGGTTAGGGTTAGGGTTATGGTCTGAGGACAGAGGATGTCACGTCTGTGCAGTTTGTGAAGCCCCACGAGACAAATTGTAATTTGTGATTTTGGGCTATACAAAAAAAAATTTGATTGATCGATTGATTTATTGAGGTGAATCAGCCCTGTGTCTCCACACCCACATTCAACCATAAATGATCGGGGCGAAACACTTAATGGACATTAATAAATGGAAATTAGCAGCTGGTCAGAGATATTTTCTGACACAGTGAACGGTGTTTGAGGGTGACATGGACGTTAAGACACGTCCTTAATTCATTCTTTTCATGTTGTCCTCTCACAGTGCGAGGACAGGGACAGTCGTGCATCCATCAGGATTAATCACATGTGGCAGCGCAGTTTTTATCCGTTTACAGCAATCAAACTTATTGATTAACCAGCTGAGATGAATCTGACTGTTAATGATAACTCTCGTCCTGTAATAAATTGAAAATGGAAGTTTGATATGTACACATTTTATTTATCGAAGTTTTGTTATGGTGAACTTGGCCTGAATTAAACTGAGGACTCATGATGAAGATGTGTGTGACGATTGTGAGAGCTTCGCTGGCTTTATTTTTGGGCTGTAATCATTTAAACACATGTGCAGGTGCTGAAGACACACACAGAGTGCACGGTGTTTGCAACGCAGTTGACAGGACAGTCTGCACATTCTCACATCATGTTCTACGCAACTTTTTAGTACGTGTGCAACGTGTCTGCTTCTGAGAAAGCTGGAAGACAGTCACAGTTTGGGTTGCTAGGAGGTCAAATATCATGATACCAGAGTGCAAAAAATGCATGATTTGACAATTTAAGGCTGTTTGACACTGAAGCAGATAGCAAACTTGAACACCAGCAAACCGTATGAAGCAGCCACAGCAGCATCACAGTAAACAACCATGACGACAAGACATCCGAACAATGAATCCATCAGTTGACGGGAAACAAGTCTGCAGCATTGCTCGTACGCTTCACTGATAAACCACAGAGATGCAGAGTAACATGAAGCTACATGATCAACGAAATTCATATCTCACAATCGTCTCGTCCACATAAGCTCTCTCTCTCCCCCTCACTTTCTTCTCTCTTCCTCCATCTCTCTCTCCGTTTGCAGTGAGTCTGCATCCCACTTTATCAGGTGATACCTTACCTGGTTTTAGGGGCTGCTGCAGGCCCGCATCATGTCTGCCTCCCTCCTTCCTCAGATCTCCTCATCAGTTCCTTGTAGAGATTTCACAGCCCCATACAGTCCCTGAGAGCAATCGCACCTGTGAAATGATTTTAGGTCCTGGGTCTCTACCTACACAGTGTGGAGGTTTGGCTCAGTGTGGCATTATGGGAAATAAGTTGCTTAGTTTCTTTACTGAGAGTCATATTTTGCCTGGTTCACACTACAAGGTTTTAAAATCTTAACAGATTTTTAAAACATGAGAGACCCCACGCGAGACAATAAAAATCATAGATTTAACAGTTTTGTTCCCATAGTGTGTGGTGTGCTACAAGATGGCCAACACAGCACACCACACACTGGCAGACTCTGTTCACCATCAACCAGAGTCTCCACTCTCAAAACTCGAAATCTTGTGCGGCCAAATGCGACTTTAGAGCAAACAAACATGGCGGACCACGTAGTAGCCAAGGCTATTCAAAGGAAGGCTAAGACACGGTCTCTGACGTCATTGAAACGATGGAGCGTTGCACGTGCACAGTGAAATCTGACTTGTACTTCACACTCAGTAGATGACGTCGTCCTTATAATACATCCCTGCGTTGTCCACTGAAAGCGGGAATGTTTGGTTCATTTCACCTAAGTGCTGCACTCAGTCGGCCTATGGCCACTGTGTTATTACACTCGGGGACTTGGTTTTTATAACTCGCCCAAATTAAACGTTAATATGCAACAAAACAAGTCTATCTGTCACACTCATGGGCACCGTAGCATTTTATACCTGTAAACATGTATTATCCTAAAGATACAGAAATCCAACGGATGCTTGTCAATTGCTACTGTTGTTTTGCAGTATGAGCTGTTTTTCCTGCGCTCCAGGCTCACGCCCAAAGTGCACGAGCTCCTGTTGCATTTGTGCTGTAGTCTGGCTGCCTTAAGGGCTACTGAGAACAAAAATAACGGCGATCAAAGTATATTAAACAGCACGGTTTTGGTTATTTGCATATAATGACAATACACACATTAAATAGAAAAGGTACTTATCACAGAGAAGGGGAGGAAAGGCCAAAAAGGGCTCAGAATTGCATTCAAAACAAACTTGTTTTGTATGAGAGCCACTTCACAGGAAGTACCAAGCGCACCTCTCAATCACCTGAGCAGATGAGCTTTTTCTGTGGCGCCTCTGCCGTAACCCTCCAACAGCACATGTGCAATACCCCATCGTCTCAATAGCGTCAGAAGCCGTGTCCCAGCCTTCCTTTGAATAGCCTTGGTAGTAGCTAGCCTGGCTAGCCTGGCTAGCTGGGTTAGCTACCTAGTACATTCATTGCAGTTGCAATTGCAGTCCGTCTCCTCTCCTTGTCGGTTTCACTGCGGTATGCTTTACGGGACATGTTGTGTAAACACTCTTATTGTTAAGAAGTTGGTCTTCCATTTACATTTATATGTTATTGTATATTATTTGTTTATCATCGTTGCCATGGCTTTGTTTGTCGTGCTTCCAGCTTCGGTCAGCTTGCTTCCTGATTGGCTGATCGTTTTCATTCCACGTGACAATTCACAGCATGTGAGCTCAGCTGTCTTCAGTGTTCTCCTCACACAACAGGATTTCTGATCATAAATATCCAGCATGTTGGATATTTATGATTGGTCCTCTGAGCAGATTGGATCACTCTGAACACACCACACACCACAGGACAATCTGATAAGATAATCTGAAGAGCCATCAAGATAATCGGGGCTTTCCTAGGATTGTCGGAAGGAGAGAATCTGGCCCAAAACAAGCCAGATTATCTTGTAGTGTGAACCAGGCATTAGCAGATTAATCCCACTCTCATGTCAGGAACTAATGAAGGTACTGCCAAGAGCGAGGAAGCCGGAGGACAGTTGTGATGTTGTTGTTGTGTTGTGTTCACCACGCCCTGTGATCAGCCTGTAACCCTCACTTCTCCAGCGAGATATCTTTGCACCTTGCACTGTATTGATCGGGTGCAAATATTCACTGAACACAGGCCTGTCTGCACTTCGATGTTTCCCCTCAGTTTAAACGAGTGAATATTTACGAGTTCGGTGAAACTCTTTTCGTGCAGCAGTGTCTTTCAGTGTGGTGTCCTGTTTTCTTCTGTCCAGTCTTCTCCATCTCAAAGTCTCCTTGTGTAATGTTCATGAGTCCCTGTTCTCTTTCTTGACAATTACACCTAACATGCCTATTTTCTACAGACAAGACAAAAGACAAATATAGCTGCAAGTGGCAGTGAAAAAGCCATATAGACATAATGATCCTCAACCCTTCTGCAACGTGTCATAACAACCAGTCAGTGGGTTACAGGCGCTGCAGTAAACTTCTGTTTCAGAATGAGAGCACCGTTTGAAATTTGGCCACATCGCTGTGTGTATGATCGCAACAACTATGTGTGGCTATAAAAGACCTACAGAGAGTCCTCGATTTCAATTTGATCACTAGATGGTGCCAAAAACTACACACTGCATCTTTCAGCATTTTTTATTGAAAATGTAATTTGCAGATATTGTAATGAGTGGAGCTTACAGGTCCTAATGGGAGACTTGTTTGGAATGAGAAGATGTACAAAGTTTCATGACTCGAGGTCAAACAGGGCGGAGATATTCCTGTTCAAAGTTGCATTTTCAACTGTTTGCTGTAGCCCCACCCTTTGGCCTAGAGGCATAACCACTTTTTACTGAAAACTCATTGGCTTATACTGGCTGTTTTATTATTTCTTTTCCAAACTTTTCTGAGATGGATTTGCAGATATTGGTCTCCTGATTGTGTGTACTAGTTCTGCCTAGATCATTGACAGCTCCATGGAGGAGTAGGATTTTAATTCATAAAATTTAAAATGGCAGAAAATCTCATGATGCAAGCTATGAGTCCTTCAGACAAATTTGTCCCTTGTGATTAATGGAATATGTGAGCAAGATTTTATGCCTCTCAGTCAAGCAGGGCATGAGATACGCGTGCTCAAAGATTGCATTTTCAACCGTTTGCTGGAGCTCCACCCTTAGCCTCTCGGCATGACCCTCTACCGGTGTGCCAGATTTCACAACTGTCACATAAATAAATTAGTGCTGTCCATTGATTAAAATATTTAATTGCTGTTAATCACTTTCCATAGTTATCTCACAATTAATCGCAAATTAATCACACCTTTTTAAATTGTCGGTTCTAAATGTACCTTTGAGGGATATTTATGAAGTTTTCAATACTTTCATCATTGTGAGAGCGGAAAAATAAGCTTGTTTATGCAAACTTATGTTTGTTATTATTTCAGCAATCCAAATCAATGAAAAATACTGCGATATATATTTGATTGAGCATTCTGTGTTCAGAAATGTTTAGTAGCTTATATGCAAAAACTTAGCCATGTGCTTTTTATGCAAATGAGCCATGTGCTGCATGATGACTGGACAGAAAAGCTGAAATGCCAGTCAGAGTTCATCATTACTGGATGGGAATATTAATGATGTTGCTGAGCAAACAAACTATTTAAATTATTTAGCTCGCTAACTGTTGTGTTGGTGAATCTGAACCTGCAGGACAAACTGTGATGGAGAGACGATGGAGAAGGAGAAACTTTCAGAAGGACAAAGTAATGAAGTGGTGCCTTAGTTCCTAACATGATTTGAGCTGTTGACTCCATTTTTAGCTCACTGTAACTGAACTGCAAACATCGGCTGCTCATTCGTGAGCTAGAAGTATTAGGGTCTGGGTATTATTGGGAAAAAAAATAATTGCAATGCAGTGGTGAATTAATTTTTTTGCCCAACCCTTGACAGAACATGCACGCATTAATTGTGGGTTAAAAATATTGATAGCACTAAAATTAATTTGCGTTAACGAGCCATTAACATGTCAATTTTGACAGCACTAAAATAAAAATAATGAAAATAAATAATTCAAAGCAAAGATAGAAACACAATGGGGGCTTTGCTGCTTGGCCCCCAGTTATCATAACAGTCTTTTTGTTTTTGTATGGATAAAACAATCAGTTATAATATTTATGACTTATCAGTTTTAGTGAGCCTGGGGTTAGGATTAGGGATACTGTTATCTCTTTGCATGATGGTACCATTTTTCATAAGGCAGCTTAAATTGTGAAAACACTGGCACCAGGATCTGCAGTCTCTCCTGGTTGCAGGCAGCTTATCCAAGCTAATGAATATCACCGTGCATTTCTGTAAAATGGCAAATAGTGATTTTTGTACACAATAAAACACATGAGACATAACATGTTTGTTTTTGAGCTTTTGAGGTGCTGATACATGGATGTTCTCCTTGCAGTGAACCGGTTTAGCTCACTAAATGCAGTTAGCAAAAGGCACTTCAGTCTGATCATAAGATGATAAATAGTGTGTTTTTTATCCAGTATTTGCCTTCTTAATGTGCATAAACATTTATTTCAAATCTAAAACTGTTGTAGTTCTGTGAGGAACTTCTCTGCACAGAGCTTTGTGGTTTTTAAATGCGATCTATAAGTAAATTGGCTTCACTATTGATACTGCTCTGAGCAGTGACACTGTGTTGTGATTACTTTGACAGTCCTCTTGTTTAATGAGAGCCTTCCTGGTGTGCAGCCTGAGCACTAATCCCAATTGACCATATAAAGATGAGAGCCAAGGCCAAAAAGCAATCTCCCTGAAGAGCTTGAAACAGATACACACAACAGTCAGCAAACGTTTGGCCACGAATAGTGCAGGATATCGACTGATGGATCAATATCTCAACTGCTTTAGCTGAGCCAGACTCCACCTCTGTTCAATAAAACACAGTTCTATCTTCAGTCCCTGTCTGCACTGATGGAAAAGATTGATTAGGAAGCATTCGTCAATGCTGACAGTTTCCAAGAGAAATAGGTAACATTCACATCCTGTGGGAGCAGCTGGCCCACCACTTTTGGCTCTTTTTCTCCACATTTGCAATGTGTGCAGGTTTCTCACAGGTTAAGTCTCTCTGCTTTGTTGTTAGCTTGTAATAATGAGCCTTTGCAGTGTTCACGTGAGTGGTTGAGCTTGTGTGTTGTTGCTGTAAACCTGCTAAACCATGTTGGTATGCTGAGGCCTGTGGGTTTATCACGTCTTCTCCTAGACTAATAATCGTGCGTGCTAAATGACAGGAGCTACGAAACGAGAGAGAGGTGACATACTTGGGACGGATACCTGAAGCAGAGGATAATTACTTCCACTGAAGCTGCACGCCTTTGCTACATTTATGCATGAGCTTTATTACCATAAACATGCATATCTCTACCCTTTGGCTCGTTCATTCTTTTTGCATTGTCAGACAAAAAGAGGTCGACACGGGTTTTCTTCAAAGAGTTAATTGCATTGGTTACACTATGAAAAAAATTCTTAGCACACATTCACAAGACTGTAGCTCAGGGCCAAACTTTGTTTTCAGCACAGTAAAGGGCACACTTTGTTTCCTCGTTCATTCTGTCGCTGTGTGTGCACAGCAGAGCAGCCAGTTGCGAAAAGGAAAGCTGCTAAGTCATTAAAAGCTAGTAGTGGTTTGCCAGTTTCTGTTTTTTCCACAAATACCACTACAATGTAAACACATTCCTCTTAAAACAGCATTCATATATATTTGAAATTCACATTAAATGGCGATGTTTAGTGACAGAGATCAGTGTGACCTTCGTACAGTGCGGTGTTACGTTAGAGGCTGGAGGTTAAAACCCTTGCCTTCATCAGCTCCTTGGGTTCGTGTCATGCCTCAAAGTCCGCAATTACCAGGTTTCCATTACCTTGACTCAGCGCTTATAAGGTACTGTACCTAATGTGAAGCAGACCATAATAGCAGGAGGTAATGTTTCACTCATGCAGGAATGTGGAAATTAAGAGGTGTAAAGTTGAGGGTAAATGTGAACATGAATGTGTGTTTCTCACTGGTTTGTGCACCTCGTATGTCTTTTCATGCCTGGTACATATGAGTACATAGTAAAGTAACACATAGTAGAATGTGGCATGCTGCTCTGTGGGCAACTATGAGTAAATACAACATCAGCCCCAACCTTGTCAGAATCATCCAAAATCTGTGTGACAAGGCCACCAGTGCAGTCCTCCACAATGGAGCCATTTGGAGACTGGTTCAGGACACCAATCTGCACGTGTGAAGGATCCCTCCTCTCTCCTCTCTTCTTCAGCATCTTTCTGTAGCGCACCATGACAGACACCCTGGAAGACCACGATGGAACTGTCAGCAGACGAGGCAGAACGATCACAAACCTCCCTTTTGCTGACAATACTGTTGGGCTAGCAGGAAGAGATAAAGAACTTGCTAGCCCAGTCGAAAGACTTGACCCCACCTCCCGAGCCTACAGAGTGGAAATCAGTGCAGAAAAACAAAGCTGATGACTAACAACAACAATGAATTCATCTCAAACATCAAAGTCAGTGGACAAGTACTTTTACACCATGTCCAGCTTCGAATACCTGGAGCGATCTTGTCTGACGAAGGTTCCAAGCAGAAAGTCTCTGCCAGAATGGCACAAATACCTGCTGCCCTGACACAGCTCAAGCCCAGATGGAAAGGCATAAACATCATTCTAGGAACAAGAGTAAGATTACTGTACTCGCTTGCTATCTATGTCCTTCTATACGCTGCAGATCATGGACCCTTACAGCTGAACTCCAGCAAAGAATACTGAGCACGGAAATGAGATGCTACAGAAGACTCTTTGGCATCTCTTACACCCGGCACATTACGAACCAGGAAGTCCATCACATGATCAGTAGAGCCATCGGTCCTCATGATGACCTGCTTACCACTGTAAAGACGTGGACAATTAGATGGTATGGACACATCAGGAGACCACGAGGCCTCGCAAAGACCATCCTGCAAGGCACTGTTCAAGGAGGCAGAAAAGGAGGAAGACAAAAGAAAAGATGAGAGGATAACATCCAGGAGTGGACTCACTTAAAACTCGGCGAGACAGTGAGAGCTGCCGAGGACAGAGAGAGATGGAGAGAGCGGGTCAACAGATTGCCTGTGATGCCCCGGCGACCCTGTAGGGTTATGGGAGACGTTAGGATAGGAAATTAACTGTACTGTATTTAGTCCTAAAATGCCACATTTTGCTCCTTTAAATAAACCCTGCGTTTATTCTGTGGGGCCTCCTGCCCAGTGCACACAGCATCTTTCTTACTGGGGTAAACATTTATGGTTTCTGCTGCTTGGCGGTTGCTGCAGGTAAAGTCAGCATCTTAATGATGCGTCAGCCTTTTTCACACACCACCCAATGCCCCTCTTCATATGGTAAATTATCTGTGCGTTTGCTTATATGTTGTCAGTCGGAATCATTGATGGGACAGAGTATTCTCACTTCAACTTCTTGCAAAATTTAAATAACGCTGCAGCTTGTGGAGGTGCACCTGCCCTGTAAAGGGAATGGGAGATGACAGGTGCACCTTACTTTGTGCTTAGATTATGCACCGTGAAGTAGCAAAACTATGGATGGACCGCGCTGAATGCACTTAGACCTTGCACTTTGGACCATTAAAATAAGGCACAAAGAATTTAGTAGACAGACATCAAAGGGGATAAATGTACAGAAGCCGAGAGCAGCCATGGTTGCTACTGTCGTTTTTCATTCTGTTATCTCAAGATCACAAATTAGTCATTTGGTTATCATGGGATAATCGCTCGTTTTCTCGTGATACGGTGATAATTCACCTGGTGAGCCCTCATCATGAGATCGAGAGTAAGATAAAATAAACTTTATTGTCCCACAAGGGACATTTGTCTTTGGCACTGAGTACACAGGCACACAGCTGCAATCACAGATAAAACATGACAACATAACAGGGACAGTGACACTGACAAAATAAACACAGCAGCAAAGTTAATAAATAAATAGCAGGATACCTAAAGTACAACAAATGCATCATAGTGGCTAAAAAGTCCATAAAACCACTAAAGTAAGAATTGAGTGAGCATAAAATAGAATAGAATAAAACAGTGATGGTAAAACAATAAAAAGAAACAATCATAAGAAGAGAGTGTATACGACTTGTAAGGCCTCCACCCACTCCTCTAAGCAGGGCAACTTTTGTCGAGTAGCAAGATGGAAGTCGGGAGGCAAGAAAATTTAAAACAGTCACTTCTACACCTACTGACTCTGAAGCGTTTTCCTGATGGCAATAGCTCATATTCAGGAAATAATAGATGAGAGCGGTCATCTAGAATTCTTCTTGCCTGTCTGACTACACTGGTCTCATAAAGGGGCAGAAGTGACGGGTTTCTTCTGTTTCCATCACTCTGAAGGATGTTTTGATGATGTTCGATAGTCTGGACTTTCACTGGACAGTGAGAGAGCCGAACCAAGCAGCCATACCACATCTTATGATACTTTCCAGCACAGCGTTATAGAAAGTAATCATTATCTCAGATTGGACACCAAACAATTGGAGTCTCCAGAGGAAGTGGAGTCTCTGAGCAAGTCTGAAGCAAAGATAATCAATATGGGCACTCCAGTCAAGTGAGTGTCTGGTTCATGATCACACAGATTTGTTCCTTCAAGATCTCTGCCACTGTCGGGGAGGATTGATAAACATGAAATATAAATATGTTGTTTTGTCTCCTGCAGTTAGAACAGACAGATCATCAGGTGTGAGATATCCTCTGATAACACAGTGATTATTTAGTGATCTTGGGATAACAGAATCCAATAACATAGTAGCGACCGTGGCTGCTCTCGGCTTCCATTATAAATTAATGTTTAGCAAATAAATTTGTACATCATCAACTGACAGCAGATACTATTAGGGATGCACCAATTTATCGGCTCAACATCGGTAACAGTTGATATGCATGCGGTTGACTGGTATCGGCATATTGAATTCTTAGTTAGTCTGGTACCTCTTGATTGACCGTTCATTTCCAAGGAGCAGTAACAACTGACATAGTCTAAACTGCCCGTTGTTGTTTTTTTTGTGATTACTACACGTAGGGAAGAAGAGGAGCATTTAGCAGAAGTCTTCCTAGAGTCTTCCTATCAGCGGCCTCACTACAACACAACACGTTTAAAAACGCTCCACTCTTCTGTCTGTAGGCTATAAACAATTTGTGTCAGCTGCCGCGTTTACAGACTGGAGCTGCCATCTTTGGTTCCTTTAATGAGTCATTGCACAAAGGTTGAAATGTCCTTTACTGGTCACATATACAGCGTACAGGGAAATTTGGTCTCTGCATTTAACCCGTCAGGAGCAGTGGGCAGCCACAGCATGGCGCCAAGTGACGACATCCAGATTCTTAGACCTATACATGTTTTGGTGGCGGGTTAAATGGAGGAAACCCACATGAACACAGAGAACACGCAAAATCCACATAGAAAGGCCCTGCCCTAGTTTGAGATCGAACCCAGGACCTTCTTGTTACGAGGCAACAGTGCCATTATGGGCCAAATTGTTATTTTGTACAGGCCTATCAGTATCTGTATCGGCCTAGAATTTCCATATCGGTGCATCGCTAGATACTTTACACCATGCAGTCTCATTTTAGTTTATACAAACATGCAAATGAAAGCGACTGTACAATATGGAACCTGAGAATGTGTCTGCAGCAACATCTGAACTTCAGCTTCTGTGGCTTGTCAGAGCAGGTGATCACTAATCCTGAACGAGTCCATTAGAGGCCAACAGCCCAAATTAATCACAGAGGACGCTCTTGTTATGTGTCATATTAGAGTCAGTATGAGTAAGGTGGATAGATGCAGTTGTTGTAGTGATCCATCTGCAGAGATATCATGTGAGCAAGGTCACAGCTCTACCCCCCGAGCCCCCCCCCGCCCTGTGCTTGTGCCATCTAGAGTGCTTCACATCACTCAAAGATGACAATCTAATGAAAGATCCTTGTACTGAGCTCATGGTGCCTTCAAGTGCATTCTGCCAAATAGCCATTAAAATGCCCTACACTCTGTGATTGCCTTTCAGAGAGGAGGAAATTGGAGAAGGCAATATATTGGGCCAGAGGATTAAAATGTTGGAGGGGTTGATTAGATAGCAGCAGCCTGTCAAGTTCTCATTGACCAGGACACGTTGTTCGCCAGCAGCCCAGCAGCGCCCCCCTCCCCCCTCCCACACACACACACACACACACACACACACGCATGAACATCTCTGTTTCCTGTTTCAATGAAGCTTCTGTCTCTCTCTGTGTGGGCTGCAGAGGCTTTGCAGGAACTGTGTCTTTTTTATAACACAGCAAATCACTCAAAAGTAACCCTAAAAAAAATTCAAGTAAATAATAAACGTCGTATTGTAACAGCAGAAGTAGCATCAGTATTAGAAGGAGAGAAATCACATGATTATTTTCTTAAATGAGACACTTAAAGAGGCAAAGCCTCCCATCCAGTGCGTCCATGTGTGAGCAGCGCAGCTCTTTCCTCTGCTGTATCTATTTTTGCCAGAGCTCGGTTTTCATATTTGAGAGGTAGAATTCGCTTTTAAATATTTATCAGCGCATGTGTTTGAATGACAGATACAATGAAAATACAGTTTTGTAAAACAAGATTTAGCTTTAAAATTTTGTTTGGTGTGAAGTTCAAATGTTAAAAGAAAGAAAGAAAATAAAAGGAGAAAAGTGATCTGATAATTCACAATTACATGAACATAAAAACTTAAAATATATATAAATGTATGTGCTTAAATGTATACACCAGCCTGCCTTTCTATTTTTGTCACTTTTTATTCAATATGTCTGTTTTTTTTTTTGTTTTGTTTGCTTGTTTTTTTGTTAATTTGCATTATTTTCTAAACAGAAGCAAAAATATTGCCTAACAAATGATTTATGAAAGGTTTAATTTTTAGATTATAAAACCACATATTTGAATATGTCTGTATAAATATGCGTAGAGAAATCCCTTTTCGTTTAACATTTTTTTTTCTAAGCCGTAATAAAAGTGTTGTGGAAGTATTGAGCCTATGGCACGATAAAGAAGACGTGGCTTGTACCACACGAAGTGCTTGGGGTTTTTTTGGATTGATGTTCTTTGATGGTTTTAATGTTTGGAAACTGTTGCTCCATACTTCATCTTCAGTTTGGGGTGCACGTTGTTGCTGGTAGCCTCACATGAGACTCTCCAGGCTACACAATCCGAAGTCTCAATGCTCGTGTAAAATTTCGCCCCTACTTTTTCTTGCGTGTACAAATCACATAAAGACCATGTTTGCCTTAAAGCTACAGTTGTTGTCTGTCAATGTGGGATGTTTGTTTTCTTCACTATTGCACATTTTTCAATAAAAAGGGTACTTAGTCTGGCCTGTGCCTCTGATTTCTCTCTAAAAATAACCCAGCTAATTTTAGGATTCAACTGCTCCACAGCGCCACACCTCTGGTTCGGGGTGTGTACTGCAGTGCTTCAGGCAAGAAAACTGAAGACTGGCTAAAGACTAGCCAACCAAAAGAAAAGCTGGGTGCTACCAGGCAGGGAGACTGGCTGGGAATCCTGAATCTTTCAGCCAGTCAGGCAGTGAGCTCTAGAGCCGAGGTTTCTGTGACACTCTGTGTGCCATCGCAGGGCCTGATGTACCCCAAACCAGCATTTCTTCTCTCCTGTTTTCAAAATAATCAATTAATATCGATTAAGTAAAGAAGCTCATCACCAGAAGTGTTTTCAACATGTATATCCATATTTGGTTCAAAAAAGGACCAAAAAGCGAGGGTGGAAAACAGAGGGAACAGATAAAGGAAAATCAAAGAACAAAGAAAAAATAAAAACTGATCTAAATAAAACAGTACGACACAATTAGCAAAGGTGGGAGTCTGGATGAATTTAAATATAAACAATGATTTTGATTGCAAAATCAATTAAATATTATATGATTCTGAACTTGTCTGGAAATGAAAGAGATCAGTGACAATGTTTGTCTTTGCTGTTTTTCTTTAAAAAAAACCCAGCAAAGACCTGAGAGAAATTCAGTGAGAGGATTTCCATGTGGAGCTTCACTTAACATCACTCCGGGAGAGCAGAGAAACAGAGAGTCGCACTTTATTTGGCACAGGGGGAGTGGATGACTGTATCACCTGGCTGTGATCGTTCCCACCACCGTCAGCCCGGACAGTGGTGCGAAAAACAGGCAGCAACCCTGCGAGTAGAGCGAGAGCTGCTGTAACGTTACCAAGTCGGTTCTGAGGGGAAGTTTCTGGAATGACTCTGATGTTTAACCCTACACCAGCTAATAACCGACTGCTTATACAGTTGCAACTAGATTTCACTGCAGCTGTGAGCATATGAATGATTAAACAAGTTTATATTTCTTTAATCTCTATAGCAACAGATTAATTTCATGAGACCAGTTATTGTTTCTGCTACTTTCACACCAGGTTTGATGTTT
Organism: Naso thynnoides; assembly: GCA_029783665.1. NCBI lineage: Eukaryota > Metazoa > Chordata > Actinopteri > Acanthuriformes > Acanthuridae > Naso > Naso thynnoides. The sequence goes on from JAQLOL010000024.1 coordinate 630,577, forward strand.
TGATTGTTACAACCAAGTTGAATTGTCGAAGCCTTTTGCTCCTTTTTTCATGGCTGTTTTTTGTCGTCACAATTCATGGTACACTAACGTAACTCTTTCCTCATCAAAGAAAGAGACACCTCTGCTCATAGCTTCGACACATGCAGATACAATAAGGAACACTGTGAAGGCAGGCAGGCAGGCAGAGCCAGATGTGCACAACTGACGGAGCACCAGCACAAAGCAGGGCTCCACGCTGCGACCACTGAGTTGCATTTTGAGACCATTTTTGGAGGTGGTGTAACTAATAGCACCAATGCTTCTTGCAAATAAAACCTCTGTATTTTAGAGCAAACTGCAGTGGCCAAATCTTTTTTTTAACAAAAGGCCATAACCAGATCACGCATCCTTTTTTTAGAAATCGCACCGTGTCACTTTATGTACAGCAGCAGTAATTCCCACGTTTCATGAACTCTTCAGGGCTCTGTCTGAACCTGAGGTCTGGAACTTTAATCTACTGACACTTCCTCTAAAACACCTGAAGGTTTTGTGTGTGTGATGGAGAAAGCATGACAAGGAATAACAGGCCACAGTAAATAAGACAAGGCAAAGCAAATTACCTTCTCATGAAAATACCCAAAATAAAGAGCAAGTATCCCAGTAGGAAAGGTGGTAAAAGGTATACTTTTAATTTGGAAAATTTTATCAAATTATGTTTTCCATACTTACTACTATACTATATTTTTAAGTTTAGGTCTGAGTGTCACATGATTTACTTTCACTCTCATTTTTACAAGAAGTTCTTAGCAGGCAATTTAAAAGTTTTGAAGATTTTTTTTTTTTACAGTTTTGAATTTTCAGTTTACAATATTTATATAGTAATTACATATACATTTATTTGGCACGCCAGCAGGTCTATGAACTTTGTTAACTATAAAACAAGTTAGTGGGCATAAGCTAAAGAAAAAGTATTAAAAGCAGTAAAAAACAACAGATGCTTTAAGTGGTGCTGCTAAATTTTGTGCTGGCGCTTCAAATATTTACAGGAGCATGCACCAGCGCTGTGAACAGAAGTCCCTCTGCTGCCAGGAAACTGCAAAAAGTGTTTATCATCACGGACATCATCAGCGAGCGGCATTTAGCCGCTAAAAGTGAGAAATTGCCAACAGGCTTTAAAATTTGCTCCTCCAGATAAATGGTAATGTTAGAATATCTGTGACTGCTGTATGTGTTTGATAAGCAGCTGTTTGCTAAATTAATCATTAGCAACTTAAAGGTGAACTTATGTCATTGTTTTGTCATAATCTCTGCCCCAAAGTGGCCAATAATAGTAATAATAATAATTTAAAAAATGTATATGGATCATTTGAAGCTTGCCTTTTCTTAACATACCTTTTTGCTCGCTGCAGAGCAATCTTCTTCCTCGTGCCTTTTCCTGGTCCATGCCTGGTTAAAGTGTAGCTGTAGCTGTGTAGCAGTCAGGAAACAGGAAGTGATGACGCTTTTAAAATGCATTCTCTTATTCTACTTCTTTTTTAACGGC
>JAQLOL010000024.1:652772-664592 GCA_029783665.1 Naso thynnoides
GTCTGTCTATCTATCTGTCTATCTATCGTCTGTCTGTCTGTCTGTCGTCTGTCGTCTGTCTGTCTATCTATCTGTCTATCTATCTGTCTATCTATCTATCTATCTATCTGTCTGTCTGTCTATCTATCTATCTGTCTTTCTATCTGTCTGTCTATCTATCTGTCTATCGTCTGTCTGTCTGTCTGTCTGTCTGTCTGTCGTCTGTCTGTCTGTCTGTCTGTCTATGTATCTGTCTGTCTATCTATCTGTCTATCTATCTGTCTATCTATCCATCTATCTATCTATCCATCTATCTATCTATCTATCGTCTGTCTGTCTGTCTGTCTGTCTGTCCATCCAGATGATGTTAAGAGTTGAACAGATCTATTAGCAGACGTCCTTGTAGTCAACATGGCGCACACACACACACTGTGTGCACTCACATGTCTAGTCTGACACCTAGTGGCCCTTCATAGAAAATCAGCTCCTTCTGATTTTTCACCTGGGTGAAAAAGATTTGGCATCCATGATGGCCTCAGGGAAAGAAACGTCCTTTCTCGCTGGCTGTGTGTGTGTGTGCTTTTGTGTGTGTGTGTGTGTGTGTGTTTCACGTGATCAGCAGCACGTTTCTGTGAGCTCTACTTCATGCATATCTGTGATTTCCTGACTCCCGAGCGGAAGCAGGATCTCGTCAAAGCCAGCGAGGATCTCTGTGAACAGAATGAGGCTGACCCAAACTTCCTGTCAGAGATCATTTCTGCTGTCACTTTGTCTTTGGAAAGACCGAAGATCACGCCTCAGGTCAGGAGGACCACCCTGAACACACAGGTGGTCCTCTCACATGACACCTGAGGCTGTGTGCACGGCGGGTTTGCTCCCCGGGGTCAGACTGTTACTGTCAGGTGGATGTGGCTCCCTGCATCTTCCTCCACAATGAAGTTAAAGCTCAACAGTCGTCATTTGGACACTGTGAGAGATGATGAGATGAACTGTGCTCGCACATGTGAGAGAGAAATATTTTACATATTAAGAATGTTTGTGTTCCTGTCGTGTCTGTTTCTGGTTTCACTTCACACCTCTGCATGACGAATGTGCTGCTGGAGCCACAGACACATGCACCGTTTTAAAGTCGACATTCTCCATGTGTACCCACCAGCACACGTCACATACTCCAGATCTGACGTACTGCAGCCCATCAGGTGAGAGTTCGTACCTTTTGTGGCTCCCGCAGCCCCCAGGTGGTAAATTGCTCCCAGGATGAGCCAGAGCGCTTTCTGCTCCTCAGCGGAGATGCCCAGCACCTTCATGGCAGCCTGCAGCTTGGTGAACTGCTGCGAGGCTCGCTGCTTGTCTTCAGGCTGGAGGAGAAAAGATCACAACACACTGCACTGACATCTGAGAGGAAAACAAAGCACCTGCTCACAGTTCTTCAGTTTATTACTCAACAGTTTCCAAGGCTCCGCTCCATGAGTAAGTGAACATGCTGCATTGTTCATGCCTCACATTGTTTCCAGTATTGATCAGGACGTGGAAGGAAAGCCTGTGAGACAAGTCTTAGTGAAATCATGGATTGCGGAGTGATTTACCTTGGACTGCGGCAGGATCCCGAAGGCGCTGTTCTCAGCCAGGTGGTTAAAGTGCAGCTCCGTTCTGCAGAGAGCAGAGAGGAAGACGCTGAATGTGACCGTCTTTGTATTCAGACATCAAACACTGTCGTTTGTTGTGTACGTTGTAAGAATTTAAAAGTCAGAGCATTCACGGTAAACTACTGCGTGCTCTTTAACAGGAAGTGACTCATCGAGGGTCAACAAGGGACTGACTTCGCTGAACCTGAGTGAAGAGGTGGACGAAGGCGTGTCGGCAAAGTGAGGTGAGCGGTGACTCGGACTTGAAACTTGATGAACCAAATTCCAAAACAATTCTCCAAATACAGTTCTGATCCATTTCACAGGTGTACCTTTGCTGGCCAGTTTGGGGTTTATTGATTATTGCTAATTTGATCAAATGATATCAGACATGTTTAAAATAATCCAGATGAGAAAAACAGATATGAAGCTTAGAGTCTGCGTGCAGCAGCACAAACTGTCCTGGAACAACCTGCTGACATTTGACCTCAGGAGCTGTGATGCCCAAATCTGGACCTCACAGCCAGGACACGCATCCTTCGCCGGCAGCACTTCTGCTGATTTTTTCGGCGCCCATTAATACAGATTCGAACAGCTACACAGCACACAGGAGACGCACATCGGCAGCAACGCAACGCTTCAGCTCAGGAGGCTCGCCGATGTTTTCGGCGAGACGCGTGCCTTTCTCTGTGCTCAGTCATATTGACATCATATCAGCAACATTCACTGTAGTTTCAACACTTCTGGTGTGTCTTTCAAAATAAAACCTCTAACAAGCGTATGTGTGCAGAGAATCTCTTCACTTAAAGATTTAACTGTGAAGCATTTGAAGGCTCCTGATGTGTGAAACTGTTTGTATTTCAGGATCAATGACGTTTAGTTTTGCTTTTTAATTTAGATTGATCACAGACTTTATGAGGCTGACTTCATCTGACAACACGGTGCATCAGCCTGGAGTGGAGACACAGCTGCAGCGTCTGAACAGGAACAGAAATTTGCTTCACATCATGACTTTAAAGGCAAAAAAAAAAAAAGCAAATGACTTGAGTTAATGAATTTCGTTAGTTTATTATATGAAGAATTGTAAAGTATCATTTCCACGAGGCTGTTGGGACAGAAAGTGACAGATCAGAGGTCATAAACTTCAGCAGCCTCGCACCTCCCCGCCCCCGCTCCCTGTCTAACACACGGGACACAGTTTTCTGTCGAAGTTAAATATGAATTAAATGCATCATATATAGTGACATCAAACACTTTCATATTGAGGGTAATTTTAAAGGAAAACTCTACGTAGAAAGACGGCAGCGCTGCCTGCAGCAGACGTGTGAACAACAACAGCGAGCGAGACGCAGACGCGCTGCAGAGAGGAGACGCAACATGTGTGGCAAAAGTACTAAAACAGCTTTTACACGAGTAATGCTTGAACCACAACTCATTAAGAAATTACATTTTAACAAAGTTAAGTTTGAACTTATTCAAACTTGGTTTGACAGGCAGACTCACTTTGCATGTCTAATGTGTCCTGCATTTGAAGTCACTGCATATATTTGTTCTTAGAGACGGGGTGAGCGAATCTGGAGGAGGATCAGTCTGAGCAATCCTCACACGATGATATGATCAAAAATGTCTGCAGTAGTTTAGTGGAGTAATTGGAAGGCAGTGTAAATTCATTTTTCCTGCAGAGTGAACATGTACCTGGTAATATCTCTGTGGTCTTTTCTTATTGGACAGTTTCGACACTTAGAAGAGAAAAAAACAGATTTATGTTGTCGTTGGCTCTTACAGCAGACTCTGCGATGCCTCAAACTGTCTCTGTTCTCGTTTTACGGTGACCCACTTTTCCTATTGAAACAGATGTTCCCTCGACTCCATCATTTACTCACCTCCCTCTTAATTACCGCCATTAATTAGGAGACACACACACGCTCAGACACACACACACCCCCTTACAGGGACACGTGAATCTGTGAAGTATTTTTCATTTCAAGTTAGGGACAATGAGATAACTTTAATACATGAAGCACAGTTTTATCCATTAAAGAGAAAGGCTCAACAGTGAGGAGATCTTTTATTATTAATGATGGGAGGAATGTTTTGAAGGAGGCAAGCAATTAGTGATAAATAGTCTTCTCATATTCTTCGAGGCCTGGCAATCTTTCTGCACTCCAGGATCAACAGAGAGCCTCAGATGGGAACTGGAGAATATATGAGACAGAAATAAAGCCACGATTCTGTATTTCTCTGGATCTTCCTATCATTTCCCTCTGTCTCCTTCTTTGTGTTGCTGTGCTTATTTTCACTTCTGTCACCACACACACACACGCACGCACACACACACACACACATCGACTTTGATCCATTAGTCAACACCATATCCCAGGGTTCCATCTGTCCCTGTTTTGCTCTCATCCTCCATGCTGTCAACCAAAGTTGTCGGCTTATATTTAATGAGGGAGTGTCAGTTGAATTATTCAGCCGTCATTTGTTGCTTTCATACAGTAAATGGATGTCAGAGAGGCTTTTCTCTTTACAACACAGCGCACAGTGTTCTCCATTCTCCGCTGAGTCACTGCATGAGATAAGAGGTTTTTATGAGGATTTAGCTATTCAGTATGTAAATATGTTAGTTACATTATGGAATAAAGAGGGATATATTTCAGCAGAGGGCTTTTAGCTGGTGTATGGTCATAAAATAATGCTTCTATGCCAAAGTTTTTACGAAATCTCCCTAAATAGAATTGGAGATCCAGATCTTTTCAGTTTACTGTCCTTTACGCGGCCCACTGCACAGTGATCACTGAAATCCAATGGGAAAACACAGCTATGAACATAATGATGTGGCCTGTTACTAAGACTGAGAAGCAGATGGAAGAGTGATGAGACTGTTGAAGCTTGGCCGCACTGCCTCTGTAATCATTTGGGTCATTCAGTACATATATCCTCTAATTAATAAATCACCTAAAATGACAGCTTCAGCCGATCAAAGAACTTAAAAACTCAAACAGATTCATTAATGCATCTGGATTGGTGGAGGGAGGGCGATACACACCTACAGCTACCCGAGGACAGCCGTGATGACCCAGTGTCACACTGACGGCAAACTGCTCAAACTGACCTGGGACTGGCTCGTCTCAGGCTGTCATTCTGCAGGGGATGAATTCTGCTGACCCTCACTGGGAATACTGTCAAATGATGGAAAGAGCATTTTTAGGAACATCCTGATTTAATCCAGAAGCTTCTCACTGGCAGGACACCAGGTATGGAGGAGATCCGTCCTGCGATGCTGAACGCTCTGGACTTCGTTGGGCTGTCTCTGCGTCAGTGATGCATGAAAGTTGCTGCTAAAGGAGAAGTTTGGTCTTTTGCACATTAAGCCTCATAATAAGAACGATATTTACGATAATAAACAATGATCTACCATCAGCATGTCCCCTACCATTGTTGTGCCAGCGTGAAAGCACGCACTACTTTAATACTGCTTAGATTATATCATAAAATGAAAAGTGAAAAAGTGTTGGGTTGATGTGCTCATCACTTTTCGCTTTGCATTTTACACCGTATATCTCACAAGCCTACATAAATAAACTTATCGCGTGCACCATCTGATTATTCTGGTGGGTCGCGATTCAAGAAGTTTGGGAACCACTGCTCTAGTACACTTTGGATCTTTTTCTTAACTCTCTCCTGATACTAAACGTCAGCGTTGCATCTCTTTTTCCTGCCAGTGAGAGTCAGTACCTCTCAGGACGGAGGCAGTGATTCTCAAACTGTGGCATGGCGGCATTGTGGGGGGGTGCATGACTACTCCTGTTTTTTCGTTTTAGTCATATTTTGGGAAAATGTAGCATTCAGGGACAAATGTTTCCACAACCGACAACCCAGACTCATTTTGGGGTGACACAACAAAAACAAAACCTGCTTCCATGGCGATTTCACGTTCCTACAGAGAAATATCTTACAAGGGTGAAGAAAAAAAAACAGGCAATGCTTCGGATACAAGCGAGACAAAATTGGGGGACAGTTACATTGATAATTCAACACACCCAAGTCACGAAAAATACGATGACACTGCATATCTTGCTCTTGGATTCACAGCGAATGTGGTCTGACATGAAGAGATATGTGTGTGTTTTATGGCAGTATGCAACCAAACAAATTGAAAGACGCTACATTACACCACCCTTGCATCAGTAAGCCACTTGAATTCTTGAAGGATCAATGCTGACCGCGACCCACGGCTTCAGAAAAAATTGTGCTTCCTCCAAAGGAGGGCGTGACAGAAATAGTCTGAGAACCACAGGTCTAAGGCCATAGTTTTTGCTTGGAAAAGATCGATTGTTCTCCAGGTCAGGAATGAGTTTTTTTCCACAGGCAAAAGAGTTCAGGTGGCAGTAAAATGGAGCGGGGGGTAGACAAAGGAATTGGTGGGGTATTAGCAGTGATGATGGCATTGTACCAGGCTGTCATTGTGCAGAAATCACTGGGCAGAACTTTCCTTTATCAATCAGTACTTCATCTGTAGACTATGATCATCTTTGGAGAGAGGGTGAGGAGTTCAGAGTAGTGCTGCTCCTTCCTGGTCTGGGTGTCTGATTGGGAAGCGTCGGGGTCTCCTTTCGTTGGAAGTTTTCCGCGGCATCCAACTGGAGGGAAACCCTATGGTAGCCCCAGAGCTCATTGTATGGATTTTATATCACATCTGGAATAGGATTGTTTTGGGATCCCCCCATGAGGAGCTGGAAAACGCTGCTGGGGAGGGATGGACATGACGCTGGATGGACTGACTTGAGGCTCTAGTGATGGTAATGTTGGTCAGCCCACCACTGTGCCTCACACTGAAACCTCAATGACTGGAAAAACGACTGAACTTTTGGATGTTAAACTTTGTACGGACATTCATCATCCTCTAAGAGTGTATCCCAGTGGTTTTGGGAAAGCCTTGGCCTCTCCTACAGCACCACCAGCTGCTTGATAATTTGCAAGATGGCGAAATCTCCCGACTAAGATTGAATTTCATGAAATGTTTACGTTCACCTTGGGTAACTTTACTGACCCTCTGACATCAAATGCCAACTCGAGGTCAAATTTCAGTTAGTTCAGCACTTTGATTCATGACCAAATGTGTGCAAGATGGAGTTTTTTCAACCTCAGCTGTGCTTCGTGTCCAGTGCTAATTAACAAATGTGTTGATGATCGCTGACACCGTCACTCTGTATGTACCATTCTGCTTTTGTCCTACTGTTGCTGCTGTTATAAAAAAAAAAGTTTAATTGACAATCGCAGAAGAAGTGTTAAGAAATCTGTATACATCTCAACTATAGTGACAACAACAAATCCATAAAATTCGACAATTAGAAAGTGTTGGCAACAAATTTCATTATCGACTTGTTGTGTTGCGTGATGAGTGCATCAGTCGATGTGTCCCGGAGCTGTTTACATGCAGACAAAGTCGAATGGAGCGAGGCGGACGTGTTACAGTGTGAAGTTCATTGACAAAAACTGTGACTTAAAATGTTAGTCAGTGATCTTATTTTCATAACGAAGACGAGATGACAACGAGCTAAAAATTGGTCTTCTTGATGATGAGAACTTACAAAATTGATGTTTGGATTTTGTTGACGAGAGAAGATGAAAAATTTGCATAAGCAAGCGACAGTGACGGAGCTGCCGAGAACGGAGTGGAGGAAAGTTTGTAAGACAGAAACAACAACACCGTTATTTGATTGTCTCACAGCAGTAAAAGCCTGAGCTTCAGTACTGTGGAGAGACTAGGACACTCGTTCATTTTCTATCCCTACTCCATGTTTCTCATTTGTCTGAAACTCTCCTTTCGGTGGTGAAGGCAGGGCTGAGAGCCCAGGGGCGGGGCCTCAGGGCTCTGCTGAATGATACAGGCGTGTCCCGCAGTTCACGTCTTTGTCGCGGTGTTTTGCTGTAGCCATCGTGTATCTGCAATGTGGTCAACACTTCCCATCCTGAACAGACGTAACAAAATGAATTGCTTTCCTCTGACTGTGTGTCCTGTCCATCTGTTAGAGTGGAAACAGTGCATCCCGACCTCTGATTGACATGTTGTGCAGACTGATGTGACGTGCACAGACTCCCCTCCTCTCTGTACAGATAAACAGCTGATACATGGAATCCCCATGTTACACAATTAAAAGTGTTAACAGAGTGTAACTGGTGCTTTTAGGAATTCTAACCCTTGATTCTGTAGTTTTCATTGTCTGTATTCGCCCAGTTGAGAACATTTAGACTAAAGTTGACTAAAACTTCAATCTAAACTATGAAGGATGAGAAAAACTATAACTAATAAGCATCATTGTCTCAAGACTAAGACTACATTTAAAACAGTGTCCAAATGGACACTGATGATGAAACAGCCTGTCAACATTAGTTTGTGTTTTAGGTTTCTTTTCTTTGTTTTTGAATATTATTTCCGTTACTTGTGCTGTACTTTGCACTGCTGTCCATGTGAAATGTCCAGTTTTTCGAAAAAAGGGGTGGAATCTAAAAACCTTTTTAATCTTGATTCAATTCATTGATCATTTAAAAAATAACCAACAGATTAATCAGTCATGAAAATAATGGTTAGTTGCAGCACTGATCTCGACAACATTTTTTTGCTAGGATGGTGCGTCTTTCCATTGACATCCTTAAAAAATAAATAAATAAATAAATCAATGTCAACTGCAGTCAGCTCACTGATCAGGCTGTGTACTCAATGAAACTGCAGTAAAACAACCACGGACACCTTCCACTGCTGCTGTGGCCTTAAATGAATGTTATTGTGGCTTTGATGAGTTGACATGACTCGATTTCCTCCAACACCTCATGTGGATTTCACAGCAGCTAATGATTTAGATTTAAAAGTGTACTGTGATCCATTATGTCGTCAGAGTAATAAACTCCAGACGTGGGTTCACCCCTCGTGATTATGTTTGTGAGATACAGTTACAGAGAAGCTGGACTGGTGCCAGGGCAAATTGGATTACGTCTCCCAACGTTCCCTCAAGTGTTTTATTATCCCTGAGCTAAAGGCATAATGTGATTACTTGGTGATGCCCTTTGTTCAGCGCACTATTATCCCAATTCTGTGTCCATGGGTTCATTAACGCCACATTATGACTTGTTATACACAAGCACGCTGCAAAGGCCGAACTTGCACTGTGTGAGTCACTCGTGTTGCGTTCAGGCTCCTGATGTATGTGGGCTGCAAGTAAATTTCCAGTTTAAACAAATGCACTGTAATTGAGTAATGGACTCCACATGCACCATTTTACATGTTAATTCATGAGAAAAACATCCCACTTTCGCACGTACACCAATACATGAACTGCACTCATAAACAAACACTACAATGCTCTCTCACATTCACCATCAAACTCTCGTATACAGCTATTCTCTTTCATACCCTGTCATTCTGTCTGGCATTCACTATCCATTTCTGTCTTACACAGGAGTATTTGCATCTACATGTGCTAAAAATTTCTCTTACATATGACATTACTGAGTATGATGGTGAATGTAAGTGTTTATGAAAGAGTACAGCTGTGTATGTGTGAGGTTATGATGTTTTGGTGTTTCATGTGAAAGCGAGTACTATTTATTTCTCGAGCGGCCTCTCATACCAGACTATGGCATAACTCACAACTTGAGAAACAAAGACAAGTAAAGTGTCTGTGCGTGCCATCAACATTGGAGATGAAAGTATCTTTCAGAGCTGTGCATTTTTAATCACTACACTGTTTGTGAAAGTGCGGCTGTGATAATGCTTTAAAGCACACAGGAGTGTTGAAAAAAAAATTCAAAAACGTAATGTAACTTTCATGTGAATCATTTCTAGGGTCATGTTTCTGTTTTGTAAAATGAAGATTAAAAATAAATTGATTTCTGCACATAAACTGTTAAACTTGGCTGAGTTAAACTTTTAAAATGTAATTAAGTGAAAAATACAACATTTAAAAAACTGACATGTATTTTTCATTCTACCACCTCTGTATATATTGCACTATTGTCGTATTAAAGTGCAAATGGTTACTGAATTCATCATTTGGATGACAAACAACATTGTGTTTTAATATGCATATGATCCTTAACACAACCAAAGTAAACTGAACCTTGAAGGAGATGCCTCAGCATGTCAGGAAACTGTACACAGTCAGCGTTTACCTGTGCAGCACATGACCGTTTTGATCTCGTCGTGATGGACTTGAAAGATGAGAGCGGGTTCTATCATCTCATTTCACTCGAAAAGAAAGCCAGTAAGCTGTAGCTTGCAGATGTACTGGGATTCATCTTCAGTGATGTTTCTCGGGGTCATCAGGTGTTTCGGGTCTGTTCGAACATCACACACCCTCATCCAGGCGACCCAGCCGAGGGTGATCCGTCCCTGACTTGCATTGTAGCAGCAGTTGACCACTGGGCTTCCCTCTTCAGCCAGAGCCACCTAGTGGCTCTTTCTGCTGCATCGATGGTTGATCTGATGGCCCTCTTCTTAGTCAGGCCCACTATCCCTAGCTTGGTCCAGACTCTGCAGAGTGACTGGCCTGCAAAGCCCCGACATCCCACCACGATGGGCTCGCAGCAGCTGATCCAGCCCTGCCTCCTGCACTGCTCTGTCAGCTCCAGGTACTTGGCACGTTTTCGCTCTTCAGCTTCGTCCACATGCTCCTCTTAGGGTACGGTGAGTTCCAACATGATGGCCCTTTTGGTGGAGTTGGAAAAGATAACCATGCCTTTGCGCAGTGTTGTTGAGGCGATGTCTTCTGGAGAGTGCAGCTGCGTGCCAAGATCAACTCTCAGGTGCCAGTCAGCTGCTGAGGCGAGCAGGCCAGTGTCCAGTTGCTTCTGCAAGGACCTTTGGGCAGCTACTCAGGATGTGTTCAAGGGATTCTCCTCCAGAGCAAGAGCACAAGATGGTGTTTCGATCTTGCCCCAGACAAGGAGATTTGCCAGGCTTGGTGGGCCATCATACACTGCCTGCATCGGGAAACGGACTCTGTAGCAGTTTGCTCGCAGGATGTTGTCCCGAGTGACCCTTTGCTGCTCTGCAGATTCCCGCCTTGTCCATGCTCTCAGACCCACCATCCTACTTGCTCTGTCTTCCTCCACGCCTGCTCGAACTTCCTCCTGGAGAAGTCGATGCCTCTCCTTGCCCGTGGCTTTGTTAATCTGGGTCCTGGGGAAGTAACCAAGACCAGCCCGGCCTCTGGCCACATTCCTCACAAGCTCCCTCCACCTCAGCTGAGACTCCGCCACCTCAAGTGCCGTGTCAGCTCTCCACTTCCTGCCCATTCTGATCTCAGTTCCTGCTACTGACACTTTGGAGTCCGTGGAGTCTCTGTAAAAGAGTGCCTCTCTTGTCTGTGACACCGTGAACTCCTCTTTTAGACTGCTGAAAGAGAGCTGCAGGATGTTACCTCCTGTGAAGGTAGCTGCTGATCCTCTTCTCCATTGACTCTACTGTAGAACCTTAGTGGAATATTTAACCGTTACTTTGACATGACAATATGTCTTTACTTGAAACGAGTGGTTATTTGCCAACATTTATGCTTCTCACAATGGGGACTTCATATCCTTTTTATTTCTGGACTAATGGCCTGCTGTAGCTATCTTTAATAAGTGTAACACACAAGCAGCATATTACCTGAAGTCTAATGTTCACATTTTTCCACCAGTAACAACAGACCGCTTTGAATCCTTAACATAATGTGAGTATACTGTTAACTGACACTGTGTCCTGTCAGTGTGGATACGTATCCCTACAGACTCCGTCAGCAGCTTTTCTCAGGAGAGGTGTGGATTCATCTGATAGGAAGCAGTTGATTTGATCTATGGAGGGCCACAAGTAGACAGGATGGCTTCTTCCTTTTAACGCCTGACTAAAGATATACCTGGTGTGATGAAAGCTGATAAAAGCGACATTCCTCACTAGACGTGCTGTCAGCAAAGGAGGCAAGCTGACAATTATCAGGCTTATCTGCAGTGTAATCACTGAGCTCTACATTGTCCTTTTGGCTTTTTCCATATTTCCTCCTTTGGATTTTTGCCTGAGCGTTACGCAAGAAAGACTTGTATCCTTGTATCTTTCAAAGCTGATGTGAGGTTGATTTAATGTTTGTCACCACGCGTCACAGTGCTTTAAGCAGAGGTCAAGGTCATCTATGGAGTCTGTCAGGCAAACTCAGGAGGGAGGAAAATAAAAATAAAAAAT
>JAQLOL010000024.1:672420-686354 GCA_029783665.1 Naso thynnoides
TTGCAAAGTAAGCAGCTCTGTGCTTACTTGGTTGTCCTCTGCTTTGGAGTTAGCTAGCAGGCCTTGGCAAAGCTGCTGATGCTAACTGAGACCTGGTTCTAAGCAGGACCTTGCATCGCTGCTGTAGGAAGTTCTCTTTGTTTGCTGGAACTGCAGCTCGCTGCTCGGAACTTCTGGTGGGAGCTCAGGAGCATCTTGGAGGCGGCAAGAGAGGACCTCAGGAGAGGTTCCTAGAGATAAGAGAGTGAACAAAGGAAGGAGCTGAGTTTTGTTGCCTGGTCAGGGGTGTCGATCCCACTGACCAATGGTAACTCACAGCTGGGTCTCTGATCTGGAGGACTGTGGGGGATGAGCTCAGTCCATAGCTTCCTTTGTGACAGATGAGAAAAATGTTTATTCAAAAACAGTCCTGTTGAAATCCCCAAAATGAACGCCTTCATCTGTGGATCTTAGCACACGCCTGTTTTATTAAAACGCGAGGACATTTTGTAAATCGCAAGCGTGTTTTATTTTTATTTCACATGCCTGCATTTTGTAAAACGTGCCTGTAAAATGTGCACACACACACACACACACACACACAATGTGCCCTTTCACATCCATGTGACCTCCTGGGCTGCGTATTTCTTGACACTTTGGAATGTACATGTTTTATGCGTGTTTTCTGGTTGAGATGCTGAAGGTGGTGAACCAGGGTGGTATGAAAATTGTAGGCAAAAGTTGCTTCATCATAACCACAGTTTGTATATCCTCATTCTTAGGTCTTTTGGAAACATTTTTCAGTGACAAATGTAGACTACTTCCGACAGAATGTACATGCTAGTTGGCCATCAGCTGCAGACACAGGCGATGTGGGAAAAACAGAAAAGTAAAAGCACTGAAAAAAAGTGGGCCACTTCTGGAATAAGGACAAACAGATTCACAGAAACAGATTTGAACATGCTATGTGCACTGTCTACACCAGCTTCGTTGACAATCTTTTTTGCATGCTGTGGACCAAAGTATTAGACGGACAGATTGACTGACACCAACTTTAGAAACACACTGAATGCTGACACAAAATACTGTCCATGAGAGGACTGGACACAACATCGCAGAATTCACATGGTGGGCTGCTTTTGAAAATGTTGAGCTGTCAGCTGCTGGTGGTTCACCTCACGGTCCCTGTCATGACAAACCCCATATGTTCATCGATAACAGAAACAAAGGCTCAGGCTGCTCACTGCCTCTGGGTGATTTACCTCTGGGTGGGAGGTCCAGAGCTCCATACATGTGAAGCTAATTGAAGGAGAAATGGCAGGTAATCGTGCTGTAACAACATGTCTCCATCCTGCAGTCACGGGCCCCCGCCGAGCTCAGAGCCTGCTGCAACAAAGCATAAATAAAATGGATCGGAGGGATGGGTGTGTGTTTGTGTGTGTGTGTGTGGGGGGGGTTGTACTGTATGTTTTAAACTCTCTCTTTGCCTCATTGACTCTCAGGGAGCAAAGCCACAAAGAAGAAAGCTGTGTTTGAGTGAAACATAGATTGGACCTCAGTCTGCCAGCCTCGTTCTTTGCTGTTTAACTCTTCGTGCATCATCTGTGCTCCTCTGCCTCATGAATGATCTCTTTGTGGGTGTTTCAGTGCCTTCATCCTCTCTTTCCTGCTGGCTATTTATCATAGTTATGGCCTCTTGAGGATAGAGCTGAGACGGTTGCAGCTCTAGTGGGTTATCCTCAGAGCAGTTACTGCAGGTCTTCTCTATTTATTTCTTTGTTTTTCTCTGCCATTCTCTCCTTCAAGACTAAGACTGCTCTCCCAGTAGATCACATTGAAATTAGGACAATGCAGAAAATGTGTGGGATATAGATACAACAGGATACGAGGAGAACAAGTTCTGTTTACGACAAGCTCTGATATAACCACTGCTTCTCCTTGAACACACCAAGTGTCACTATTATCATTAGAAATGTGATTATTTTGATTTAGTTATCACAGCTTAGAAATGTTTTACAGGACAACCACAATGTGTAAAAAGCAGCCAAGAAATCTCATTAGACAGACTACTGTTTTGGTTGTGTCGATGTTTTTAATCTATATATTTGATCACAAGGTAAATTTTAAGTGTAGGCATTAAACTTCTCTAAGAGCATTGGGTAGATTGAACAATACCTCTTAAGTCCATTCATCAGATCGCTAAAACCAGTAGAGAACATACATATGACCAGTGTTTGCTGGGAAATGGGAGGATGACTGCCATCCCTTGTTGAAAGCTTGGGCTTGAGAAAGTTGACGTGAATCAATCCACCATCTGAACATCCCAAGACTAACAAAAACGTTTAGCCTCACAGCACACTGCGGCCTGAATCACAGGACACAGTCAAGTACGTGCATCTCATCTCACGTTCTACCTGGATCAATCGTTTGATTTTGCAGAATCAGAGCATCAGGTCTTTTTGTTTGTTTGTTTGTTTGCTTGACTTTAAAGCTGCAGTTGGTAACTTTTACTAATGAGCTAGCAAGCTAACATTAGCTGTAGTATGAGACTCATTGAGGAGCAACTCTGCTGCAGCCTCCCCTCTCTGTTCATGCTCCGGCTCATGTTTTCATTAATTTGTTGTCTCCCTCTCTTTTAAGTCCAGTTTGAACTGAGACCAAACGGTTGCAAGGAAAGTTGCAGCAGAGTAAACTGGTCCGTCACAGCTCGAGCTCGAGCCGACTGACGGTGTGGCTGCAGACACTCTGTTTTTGGCAGAGGCGAGTCAGAGCAGAGTCCTGTCCTGGGTCAGGTACCCACGGGTAACCAATAGTTAACCCCCAAAAAGGCGGTGTAACGGGAGAAAAATATACATAATAAATTCACTGAAACAGGCAAAGGTAAAAATGAACTACATGCAGGCTGGCAGCAGGTGAGGACAGAAATGTATTTTTGTTTTTTCAGAATAAAACATTAAAAAGATGTGCAACATAAATTACTATTATTCACTAACGGCAGCCCCTTGACCTTCTCATCATCAATTTTGCCCCTGATCTGACAGAGATGTAGCTAGCCACTAGCTGCTGCTAGTTCATAGTTCATAGTGTTACATAAAAATGGATGACATTAGCCAGTGGAGAATACCAGCTTGTGGATAAGACATCATCGAGGACCAAGTCTGACGTTCGGGAAAGGTTTAATGTAATAACAGAGCGCGGCAGAGCAGAAGTTTTAACCCTGAACATGCACTGAACTATGAATGGGACATCAGTATCAATGACGAGCGCTACGACGGCATCGAGAGGCAGAACTTCATCTCGTTCTGCTTCAGTGTGAGTGACTGTAATCTGTGTGTGTGTGTGTGTGTGTGTGTGTGTTTAATCACAGGTATTGGAGCTTTACAGGCATGGGCGGTTGCAGGTTTTAAATGGACTCGTGCAGGACTCAGACTCAGAACACGGTGAGCTCGTCAGCTCATACCGACATCACCTGTCGCTGAGAGCCACAGCTAGACTGGCCAGTCAGGACAGAGAGCGTCACCGATTGGCCAAATTTATTTTATTTATTTATTTATTATTTTATTAATCCTGAGGCTTTATTAACAGAGGCTTTATGGGAAAACACAGAGTTCTCGCCGCACTCTCAGACCACGTCACTTACTAACAGCTGTCTGATAGATCACACTAGAGTTATTGATCTTTATCCCCGAGTTTTGGTTTGTTGTTGTTACTCAAATCAGAATCTGCTCTTTTCAGTGAACAACCTCTAGAAACCTACAGTTCACAACCCGCCCAGCGCCAAACAGTCAACATGTTCTGTTAGCAGCAAGCTATAAAAGCACCAATCCAACAGAGGACTAATGTTGCCCTGCATCTGCTGAGTGTGTAGATAATGAACTGCATCAAGTTCACCACATTAACTTTTAATATGTTACTGTGTTATAGCTTGTTTATGCTGCCCAGTTAGGACAATTTAAATAATCTACGTGGGCTATAAAACACTAAACCATTTTTTTAACGTTGCACGTCAGATTTGTTCATTGTTGAATTCACAGGGATACGTTTCTGAAGAAAAAATCAAATGGGGTCTTAAACAGGAAAGGTCAGTTGGTCACAAAAAACATGGATTCATCTTCAGGGAATCATGAGCATCCACAGCATGTTTAGACGGCTACATACCTTGCTTAAAGCTCAAGTGTAGAACATGATAAATGGTACGTCAAGCTGGATGGCGTGCAAACCGTACGTCAGAGCCACAACTCAGTGGAACGCTCTGCCAGAGAACATTAAGAACTGAAGTTCTACCTTCAGCTCTAAAAACAATCTGAAAAATCTGCTAAAGTGAGTCCTGGAATCAGAGCCACATAATGCATTAATCTCTGCAGTCTGTCAGCTTCTCACATTAGTGCAAAGCAAGAGGTCAGCAGAAATAAATGTTTTTAGGGACCAAATAAGATTAGAGGTGAAGTTTCATCCAGGCACAGCTATGTTACATCAAAGCCGTATCACAATGCGACTGTAAAATAAATAAATTCTATTTACATCTGCTGGCTGCAGGGGACCATTAAGCATCTTAAACTATTGCTCCTCCTCTGTGATCTACACTGTGGCCACAAGGCCTGACTAGATTCACTGAGGGCCGGCCTCTTCTCTGACGCTCATGAGTTGGTTTGAGCAGCTGGTGGAAACTGTAATACATCCTACTGAAGTATACGTACTCATAACTATGTTGAGATTACACAGTTCACAAGAGTTTAACCATTTGAATAAAGGCTTACACTTTATATAAATTTGGTGCAATTCATTTTAGTATTATGCTGTCAGAATTCCCAATGATCCAACAGAAATGTATGAGTTTGTAATTTTGGAGTGCTGTTAGTGTGTATACGTGGAGGTTTTAAATGTGGGTAAAAATAGGCAGCTGACTCCTGATCCAAGTTTGGCTTTCTGATTTGTTTGTTCTTCTAATGCGTCGTGTTGGCCGTCATCACGGAACCTACAGCGGAAAAAGATTCCTGCCTGACTTGTGTCTCTAAAATGGCTTGAAAGCACTGACGTGTTTGCTGAGACAAGTTTCTAAACTCACCTGGCACACCTCTCTCTCTCTCTCTCTCTCTCTCTCTCTCTCTCTCTCTCTCTGTCTCTCACTTCAATCAGTTCAAACAGATGATAATCATCCCAGATCATCCAACACACAGAGATCACGGTAGCTGTGAGTAAGAGTGCAGCGCGCACTCATGACACATCAGTTTACCAACATTCATGTCTCATATTTCACTCTGCGATCTTTTATCTTATTGTCAGTCTGACATGTCTGTCATATATCGCTTCTACTCTGACGTAAAGATGATTTAGGAACATTCACTTTGACACAATCTGTGAGAAAATAAAGTACTGTGGATTTTTCGACCCAGCTCCAACCTTTACAAACCGTCACACATCCCTGTTTATTTGTGATTCAGCATCTGCATCTGTTATCGATCACAGGTAATATTAAAGTCGACAGGCATTTATCTCAAATCACAACAATGTCTCACACAGTGCAGCGCACTCTTTCATCCAAATCATCATTCCCCTGCAGACAAGAGCCAGATGTTAGCAAGTGTTAGGTGTTGTCTTTTTTGTTTTTTTGTTTTTTTCTCTGTGGCCAGTGTGAAAAGGCTTCAGTGACAGAAAGGACATTCCACATACCTACATTATACTGTGGTGGGGAATGCACTGTCTTTAGTTTGTGTTTAAGTAGCCTTTGCTGAAGTAAAACTACAGGGGCCAGCTGTTCAATGAGATTACTAGCTCGTTTTTTATGAAACTATATTTTTGACATGTTTTGAAGGATAAGGGCTTCAGCTGCTGCAGGCCGCCACTTTCAGTGCTGATGCATGTCAAAAAAGATAAGCACATTTTCATTTTATGTTTTATACAGCAACACACATTAAAACAAGGTGCTGTTCTTATTAATAACATTTTATTAAAATCAAAACATGACAAAAGGCCATAAGGACGAAGATGGAACAACAGCATGTTGTAGAGTATGGCCGCCATTTTACTGGTCCAAGGAAATTTCCAATCCCGTGTTGCCACAATGCTACCATGACAGCTCTCTTCTCTCTTTAGTCTCCAGGGAGCCTGTGGCTTTCGTAGCTTTGTTGCCTTGGATATTAATAACTACAGCTGACCGTGGTAATGAGTAGCTCAGGGAGTGATGGGACACAGCTCCGGCAGCTGCTGCTATGGCAGCACCAGTCTGGGATGTTGCTCTAATGAGAAATACTGTAAAGACCAACACTGCTCTTCTTATCTCTATTTGTGTCAGACAGTGGGGCTGGCAAACATGCCTCAGCACTAACAGAGCGTGGAAGCAGCTGAGGTCGTAGGTTGTCGTTTTCTGGCCTATTTAACCTCCCTACATATTTCCTCGTGTGAAACAGAGCTTGTTCCCAACAGAACGAATCAATAGCTGTGCTACTGCCGAGCCATCCGAGGGCTAACAGTAAAACCAGAACAATTACAGTGAGATGGATCAATGTCTTTAGCAGAAGTGAATCATTCATATGTTTGGTCAAAGGCCTGGAGGCTGAAGGAAGACAAATCAGACCCCATAAAAAAGGCTATTTAACGGGTCTGGGCATGTTCCAGCATATTGGCAGCAAGTCTTTGTACAAGTTTGTGTGTGTGTGTGTGTGTGTTTTTAAAGGTACATGCACAGTGTACAGTGAAATGTCTTCTCTGCATTTAACCCGTCCCTGAGGAGCAGTGGGCAGCCACAGCGCAGCGCCTGGGGACCAACTCCAGATTCTAAACCAGTGCCTCGGCTCAGGAGTGTTTTTCATCGGACATTTGTTGTTTCACTTACATGTTTCGAATGGCTGTTTAATTGAAAAAGTCAAAGGGGTTTTTTTTTTTTTGTCCCAATCACAAAAATAAGGTCCTAAGTAAATTGTGGGGATTCATTCAAGAGACTAGTTCAGGAGGAATATTTGAACAGGTTTAAGAATCTTAAAGTGGGAGCAAAGTCAAAATGCAGTTTACCTCCCTATGGACACTGCAGACAGAATGTTGCTGCCAAAAACTCACTTTGAAAGCATTTATTTTGTATTAAGCAAACATTGTTTATCAGAAACATGGCTTTATTTCTTATTTTACCAGTTTAATAAAGATCCAAATAAAAACTTAATCAGAGGTCTCCTTTCTGCTTCCATTTAATTTTTCTGTTGATGCAAATTAGCTAGGGCAGGCGTTTATCTTTGGTGTCATCGGGCAGAAATCCCATAATAACCTTTCAGCATTTTGTAATTCAGCTGGTCTGAAAGAACTCTAGACTTCTGCTCCTCTCCTCGGCTCTGGATCCAGACTGTGACGGGACTTTCAGCCAATCATAAGTCATTTCAGAGATCATTTCAGAGTTCTTATTGGCTGCTCGACACTGTAGTTCTTAGTGACTGGTGATGTCGCTATGAGCTGATAGGCTGTTGAAACAAGTGACATGCCTTGCGTTCTAAAACTGGTCAGCCGGCTTGAGTCGAGCTGAGACGGACCAGTTTACGCCGCTGCAACTTTCCCTACAACCGTTTGGTCTCATCGAGAATCTTTGGTGCAAATTGGACTTAAAAGAGAGAGAGAGAGACAACAAACGAAGTTAAACACGAGCTGGAGCAAAAACAGGAAGGGGGAGGGGGCAGCGGAGTTGCTTCCATAGGAGTCTCATGCTACAATCAGTTTGATTTCCAGGTGTGGCTGACCCCAGCTTTCACTGTTAAACTGTAAACTGTTAAAATGGTTCTAAGAAGTAATAAATCATAAACTCATATCAAGTCAAAATGTCAAACTCACCGCTGATCATTTCAAAGCCTTTAAAAAACTATTTTTCCATTGAGTTTAAATGAGACTTTACCTTTCAAACAAATAAAATGCAATTCAAAGTGCATTACAAGTGACTGATAAAATGTAGGATGCCAGAATTTATCTCAAGTCTAATGCCCAGTAGATACTTGGATAAGAAAAAAAACAACAGTTAAAGATAGGCAGTGAAGACAGTGAAAAGATAAAAAGTTAAAAAAAGCAATAAATCTACAGTAAAGCAATAAACGAACCATAAATAACAATTTATTAAAATAACGATAAATTACAATAAAAGAAAAAAATAGTAAGTATAGTAAAAGTGTAAAATGGCATAAGACATATCAAAATGAATGATTGTAGAAAACACAATTAGATCAATTTATAGATTAAAATTTAAAAACCGTAGCATTAATAAACACCACCGAAAGGCCAGACTATATTAGGTGGCTTTTTAGACGATGCTTAAAAATACCAACGTTTGCGGTTCCTCTCAGATGCTGCGGCTCCTCCGAATCCTTCCAGCATCTCGGGGCGTGAATGTCGAAAGCAGCATTACCCAAAGTATCTGTTCATCTTATTGGTGCAGCTAAGAGTGAAGAACCAGAGGATCTGAGGGATCTTCCTTGTTCATAGACCAAAAGCATCTCTGTGAAGTGCCCAATGAACTATAAATATAAGAAAGAATTTGAAAATCGCTGGTGGCCCGTGTAAAGACTTCACAAGAGGCGTAATGTTTGCTCTTCTTAATCGGCTCTCTTGCAGCCGAGTTTTGGACTTGATGGGTACAGTTGGTGAAGCCTGATAAGTATTTTGCCCGGCTGCGATGTGTAATCAACCACGCTGATACCAACAGGTCATTCTGTATAACCACAGCTGTTGGCTGGGTGAAGAAGAGGGCACAATTCCAAGCACACACACCTGGAACTGTGCGGGCCTGTGGCCCAACCTCACAGCACTCATTGACCTACAACAGACACCCTGCACACCTCGCTCCCGGGTCATCCTGGAGCACGGTAAAGTGCCGAAGGAAGGTCAGACGTAACATGTTTGACTCTTCCAGCACCTTTTCACCACTCCTGGGTCAACCCAGTGAGCACAGACCCTGAAAAGGAGTCAGTCATGTCTGAGTTACAAAACTGTATGAACGGACAGGGCACAGACAATAAGAAGACCCTCATTCATCCCACTCAAAGGAGCTGTTGACACTGCCTCACTTCATGTAGAGTGGACAAGGACCACACCAGGATGATACAGGATAATCCCTCTTTTGGTAGGAAGTGGTACCCACAAAATCATAGTAATAGTATCGATCTCTTTTTGCTACCTCAGTCTCAGAGCTGAGCTCAAGATCAACGCTGTCATGACTGACACATCCTCAGAGAGAAGCTCTGTTGAGGCTCTTGAGGATTCATCACAAAAGACACTGGGAATGTTGAAACTACAGTGAAAGTCTCTGATATGACGTCAATATGACTATCAACAAGCTATTTCTCCGTCAATTTTAGCAGATAACCACACGCGTCTCTGTTCAAGTAATCCAGGAAAGGTTTTCATGTCTCGTGGTATTTTGCAATAGAACCCTGAGTATAACCGACCAACTAACTGACCGACAGAGTGACCTTTGCCCTGGGATTTCTCTGGATGCGTGTGCGTTATGGAACAACTCCGCTGCGTGTTTGCTCCGTGCTCTGCCATCAACACTCACCGGCCGCGTTCAGGCTGCGTATCGGAGCGCAGCACAGCCGGATAGCTGGAGTCACACGGCCGACAAGATTTCGCAGTAATGAGAGAATTAAGTGCGACCTCAGCCTCTGAAAACCTCCTATCCGTTGACTTCAGGCCTCGCTCTGCACATAATGACAGTTTATTTATGAAGTTAAGTGAAACATGACCTAGCGTCAACACATTTTATTCTGAAATTAACTGGATGTTTTAATTTTGTATCTGTGTCTCACTTCCCGTTCCACCCAATCTGCTCTGTGCTGCATTGCTGCGTCGTGCTCCGTCATCCCCCAAAAACAGAAGCCTTGTGTATCTGCTGCGGAGAGCTCCGGATCACCGGAGCTGCGCCGGAGCAGAAACACAACCAGGCTGCCGTCAGTGGAAGCTCACACACTGGCGTATCAACTCCACTGCCATGGCGGAGCAGAGACAGCAGCATGGTCAGCTTGCTGGCCGGTCTTGTGGCATTGTTAAAACTAGAAATGCTTTGTTCATGTAAGTCAAAGGCTTTCGGCTGCACTCTCTTTTGGACTTTTACCATCATGGTGTTTCTTCAAGGTGTCTTCTTTTGCCTCAGAGTTTTCTTAATTTTTACCAGTGCGACAACATCCATAAATTTCAAAATTTTCACATTAAAATGATCAACAGTCTCTGCCTTCAGTCTCTGTGATACGGTTATTGCCTCTAAAGATTTAGTGATCAGATAAATTCAAATAACGGTTATCCTGTTTTCTCTGTGAAACATCACAGAGCACACCAAACACACCAAATATGTTACAGGTGTTGGAGGCTTGGTTTTGAAGAATTCATTTCCCTTCAAATACTCATGCAATAAACATATCCAGAATCCAAAACCAAACAGTTTGTAGGCTGAACAAGCAAATTGATTGAAATTTTTGTAATCTGTGCGGAATTTTGCAGGAAGGGATTTTTTTGTTGTTTTGTTTTTTGGTGCGACACCGGCTGCACATTTAAACTGACCTCATGGGGTTCATCTCTAAAGTTAAACTGCAGCTGTTGCTGAAATCTGATGATGTTTGTGTCTCAGTAGCTCTCTGTCTGCGTCTCTCTCACTCTTTCATTTCATGTCTTTGTGTCTCCGCGTAGCCTTCATGTTGAGCTGCATCTTTCCCCAACGGCCTTCCTGTGGTGACGTGTCCGTGAGCAGTCTCCACTCTGGAGGTGAGGCTTTCTTCTCCTGCCTGACCGGCTACCAGCTGCAAGGCCCCAAGGTGCTGACCTGCCGCAATGCTAGCACCCCCTACTGGAGTGGCAAGGAACCACGCTGCCTTGGTAAGTTCACAAGCAGGAATAAACACAAATAAAAAAATTATTATGTTGCGTTTATGTTTTGTTTCATATTATTAATTTGTAGCTTTTTGTATGTTATGAAAATTTTTCAATGATGAATTAACAAGTAGAAAATGTTAATGCACATTATTTACACTTATCTGTTGATCAATGTGTTTACTTAGAACAACAGCAGTAGCACCATTTTAATTTTAATTTTAAAATATCAGTGTTTTTAATATTATTTCTGTGAGTTCACCATGTATCTCAAATAATAAAACATCTAGCATAATAACACAATATAATTTTTTTTTTAATTAAAAATACACAAAAGTGATTTGTTTTCAAAATCTATTAATGTTATTATTATTGTTGTTATTATTATAATTATTATTATAAAACCTTACCACCTACTTTTTCTATTATTTTCATACGCTACTTTAACATCATGGATAACATCTGAAGTAATAGTAATACACACATAACTTTAACTACAAAATGAAACAAATTATATGTTGAAATTTATTGGAAAAAAAACATTGTATTTTTCAAATAAATAGTGTTAAGTGCATTTACTGATAGAATTGAGTTTATGTATCTTTATGTATGTATTTAATCATACTTCACAATACAATATACACAAACTCAATATTTATAACAGAAATGTACTTATAAAATGTTTATTACAATATATCAGCATGACCTTTACCATTAGCATCATTTGGCTTAAGCAGTGTATTATTGATGTGCCCTTTTGTATTGTTAGTAAACTTGGTCCTTTCAAACCTTGACCTTCGCTAAAAAAAAAAAAAAGATTTCCTGGCTATTTTTAATGTGCTTTAGCCGTTCTCTGAGAGCTTTTTCCTCTCAAAAATCAAAACATTTTTCGAGGACCTGCAGCCATAAGTGACCGTCAGGTCGTCTTGTATGACAGACAGACTTCTTCTTCTCTCTGTGTTTCGGTGAAGTTGGTTGATGAATAAGTGACCACTTTGCTGCCGACCAGTCTGATTTGCAGCACAGGGGATGTTTCTCTAAAAGCAATTTCAAAAAGTGAATTTGTGTGGCCGTATCTCTGCTATCTGTGTGTGTGTGTGGGTGTGTGTGTGTGTGTGGGTGTGTGGGTGTGTGTGTCAGGTGTATCAGTGTGTGATAACTAAAGGCTGGGCAGGATGCCACTGGGTTTACTCTTCCTCCTCGACTTTAATTAAGCTTTTTCTGCATGAGTAACCTTGACCCTATCAGCCAGGAAACAACACACACACACACACACACACACACCTCTTCCGGTAGCTGTAGATAGATTTTCTATATGTGTTGATAAGCCTGATTGTATCTCTAATAATTTCCTTCTCACCTGTTTTTTGTTTTCTCCGTGCTCTTGAATTTAGATCAAAATTGGTGGTTAACTGATAAATCACTTAAAGGTCAGCTCACTTAGACATTTCTGTACAACCTTTGAGTTTGCCGTACTCCTGTACGAGTAAGGCAAAGCAAAAATTCATATTTTGGAGGGCTGGGGACATCAGTGTTCGTGCTTTGTTCGTAAACCTCAATAGAAGCTCTGAATGTTAAAAAAATGACATAATTAAACAGAGTCCATTTGTTTTTGTCTACTAATTATTTCTATTTGCTTATATTTGCCAGTTTTTAGTTGCTATAATCTAAACACTTCCTGCACACACACACACTCAGCATATTGCAAATTAAAAACCTGTGGCTGAAAGGGCATCATGTGTTTGTAGAAGGTTTTCTATGTGAATCATAATGCAGGAAGTGTTCGACTTCATTGGTAGAAACTTAACAGCACACAGAAGACAACAGAAAAGCACTGACGAGTAAATCTAAACAGTGCTTGTTTTAAAAAAGCTATAATTTAGAAAAGCAGAATTGTGAGTTCAACATGACTCAGTTTTTGTATTGATAAAATTAGTGTTGTAGAAATGGACAAAGTACAGAATTTAGCTTGTTAGTCATACTGCAGGTAATTTTGGTAGATCAATGTCTGGTCAGTTAGTAACTGGAGGATGTGATGTTCTCAGAATTATTTGGCTTTCAGTGCATTTTAAATATAACCATTTACAGTCAGTCTTGCGTTTCCTCTTCTCCTCTCTCAGCTGCCTGTGGTGGCTTGATCAGGAATGTCACAGTGGGTCGGATTATCTCTCCTGGTTTTCCTAGCAACTACAGCAGCAACTTGACCTGCCACTGGCTACTGGAGGCACCTGAGGGCCAAAGACTGCACATCCACTTTGAGAAGGTGGCGCTGGCTGAGGATGATGATCGGTAAGCAGGACATTCAGCTTTTGTATGAGAAAGAGTTCACATTTTGGTAAAGTAAATCTTTGTACGAAGCCATTGCGTGCGATTTTAAAAAAACTGAATTTTCTGACCTCGAGAGGTGGTATCAGGACATTTCGTACACATTTTTCAATTTTAATTTCTCATTCCGAATCACAGTTTTTACTATCTCTGCTTTTAGGTTTCAGCAAAAACTTAAAGCAGCTGCTTGCAAGTGAATTATCAGAAATGCAAGATTTCAAGCGTTTAAAATGAAACAAGTGTTGCAAATTTATTCAACACATTTGTTAGACTTCAACGATACATACAGTGTGTTTTAATGAGCACTGAATGCACAGATGCATTTTTTGGTTTGATGTATTTTTGTAATATATGCTGTGCCAGGGCCCACTGGCGGGTCCAATAAACCACTTTTCACCACTTGTCATAGCCAGAAACTTTAAAAACTGTTTATATTGTCAGATTTTCAAGTTTCCAGTGGTCATTGAACGTCTCACACGTGACATCAGACACATATCGAAATCTTAGCATAAATCTAACCTAAAACTGTGACTTTTCATCAAATTAGCTTAATTTTTCATGTCTTCTTTAAAAATCTGCCAAAAAGAAACCCTCTGCTCCATTTACATTCTGTATTAAAAAATAATAATAAAATGCGTTCCATGGTGCACATGCTAAGCCATGAATCATTCAGACAGGCCAGTGAACCCTGAGCACTGCCTGGCAGGATGCCGTATGCAGCCTGAATACTGACTACAGAATTACTCCCGCATCTACATAGAGCCACCAAAATATTTTTCCTATGTTCCTCAAAACTCAAGGGC
>JAQLOL010000024.1:730475-740693 GCA_029783665.1 Naso thynnoides
GGTAACTCACAGCTGGGTCTGTGGCATGTCTGCACACCTAGGTGTAAAGATCTGGAGGACTGTGGGGGATGAACTCAGTCCATAGCTTCCTTTGTGGCAGATGAGAAACCTGTTTATTCAAAAACAGTCCTGTTGAAACCCCAAAATGAACGTCTTCATCTGTGGATCCCAACAGCAGCCAGCCCCTGGTTGGTTAGAGGAGAGACAGAAATATACATAACAACAATAGAAACAGTAACAAGCATAGCAATAAATATGTAACTACTAAGAACGAAGTAAATGATAGTGCGTATAACACGACACAGTATGCACATAACTAACTGAAGAATGTGCACATGGATAACAGATTTGCACGAGCTGGACAACAAACAACAAGCAAGAGGTTGCAAAGCCAAAGTTGTGTACTGTGTTTACTTCCAGTGACTTTTTTGACCCAGAACAGAGCCAGGCTGTCTGCTGACCCCTGCTGCCACGGCTGATGCTAAGCTAGGCTGACCATGTTGAGACAGACGTCAGTCCTCTCATCTTACTTTCAGTAAGACAGCATGTTTTCCACATTTACACGTAGAATCTAAAAATTATTCATGACCCGTTTACATTGTTTCACGTGTGTGTGCCGTTAGCATAGCAAAATTAGAATAACGGTACAGCACGTCTACTATTACTCTAGCAATACTACTGGTATTTCTGTCGTTTTGAATGTTTTGATGTGTGGTATATTGGGGTGTAGTGTGGTGGTGGTGGGAATTTATACATCTGGTACCTACAGCATGCTAGAGTCACTGGATTTAAACCAGCACTAACTATACTGGAGAGAAGGCAAAACCAGTGGCTGTCTACCTCGAGCAGAGGGACCATAACCATTAACCACAACCTGACCACTGGTTCAGTTACAGCTGTTAGTTTACATATAGATTGTGTTTAAATGTGTATTTATGCACCAAAAACTACATTCTGTAAAATATGTTTGGCTGAAATTTGAGATTTCTCCTTTTTGTATCCTAAAAAAGTCTTAGACAGGAAACCATTTTTCACATTAAGAGCAAAAATACTGACGTGAGCCCGAGGACTATGACCATTTATGCCGTGAAAATAGCAAAGATAAACCGTGTCACAGCTGTTTGTTGTTTCCATGGTTTAAGTTGGTCTATCAACACTGAACAAACTTTTTAAACGGTAAACGGTTACAAATGGCGATACTTCAGCGGTTAACAGTGAAGGACTCTTAAAACAGTTTAATTAAACCGAGACTGATTTTTCAGCAGCTACTGTATGTAGGCAGTATTGTTTTATAAAAGGATAATCTGCTCTAGAAACTAGTGTTCTGCTTTCATCAACAAGAACTTTTTACAACACCTCACTCTGTGGTCAGTGCCTCCCTGTCTATAATAACATGCTTGATCCTTTATTAGTCCCACAACGGGGGGATTCATGGTTACAGCAGCAAAGGGATATCAAAAACAGAGAAGCATTCGTGAAATGCAAACAAAAGTTTTTTTAAAAGTATGTATTAAAGCGAGGTATGTACAATACCAACAAAAAGCCAAAACTCAACAGTTTCTTTCCAGCGCAGTCAGTGTCGTTTATCAGGTGGCGGTCGTCCTCCAGCTCAGCTATCATCCTCCTTTCCCCTTCACCTGCACTGCCTCGCCGTGTCATCCCACAACAGAGCCAAAAAAAGCCAAAAAACCCTCATGGAAAATACTCAAAACACTTCACAGTTTAAAGTACCATTAACACTGCACCATTACAATACATGTGTGACAGAGTGGAAGCAAACTTTATACTTTCCTTGCAGGACTCATCACCAAAAATTCAATTAGCCAACGTTAAAATATCTTACCTGATTTTTTTATGTTACTTTGCTCACCGTAATATGAGCAAATTTTCTTAAGGTGATCAATGATCAATTCATGAGAATTCATTTGGTCAACTACTGAAACAACAGATCACTGCCTCCCTCTGCTGGCAACGGCGACACATGAGCCATTATCTGTGACGTCAGCGCCAGCCTCACTAAATGAGCATCACGTTTCATTTTTCTCCGTCTCACAGGTGAGCTGACACAGATCTGCACTCCCTCCGTCATGTTACCGGCTGACATTTTTTTGTTGTATTTTGGTCGAACTCCTGAACAGTTAGTCTATGCAGAAATGTCACAATGTGAGATCTTGAGTTTGTCGAGTTCGGCAGTTTTCTCACCTGTTTAGCTCACAGCTGCACGGCTGAGCTATCAGGAAATTACATACTGTTGTTCTCAGGCGCACTTCCGGCATCGTCCTTGACATTTTCAAAGCAGTAAGTGCATTTCTCAAAACAACTGGTACAAACCGCGCTGCATTTGTAGTTTACCAATCAGAATATTTCTAGTGATCATATTTTGCTGCATCACAAAGGGCTGAGTATCGGCGACGACTTCCCGACACGGTGCACATCACGATAACCCTAACCCTACGGGTCGGGACGTGATTACAGACCGCGATACACTGCGATATGATGTATATTGTGATATACTGCGATACTCCACAAGAAAATGTAAAAACAAAGCTAAAATACTCGTATGTGTGTGCGCTTTGGGTAGTCTTTATACATCACATCACCTTATTTTGATAATTCAGGACAAATTGAGTCAAAAAAACATTTAATTCAAAATTTCCTTTCCAATTTATTAAAACTGAACACATTGATGTAGCTGCCGTAGCATCAAGACTAAAAATGCATTAAGTTCCCTCTGGTACTTTACCTGGACACACTGAGCAGAGGAGGATGTGGTTCACATCCCATTTAAAAGCTTATTTCCTTATTTCCAAGGTAACTTTCCAAACGCTGCAGTCCCAGTAGCTGCAGGTCCAAAGGTCAAACGCCAGCTGTAGCGGCCTAATAAAACCACCATCAGAATCGTGGTTGTGCCGGCGTGACAGTGATGACCGTTCCTGGACCAGTTTGGGAAAAGCTGAATTTTGCAAATCCAATTTGAATTTTATGGAAATTAAAGTCAGCGCGACAGAATCAGCGAACTCTTGGGGAGGTTCCTTTGGAAATGTAATAGGCTACAGTTACCCTATTTAAAATGTAATGTTGTGTAACTATTTCGATTACTTTATCAGAGTAATGTAACGTATTACGTTTGATTACTTGTTGATTACTTTTTCCAAATTTCCAACAAATATTTTCAACTGTTCAAACCAGGCGTACAAGTTCAAACAAGAGAACCAATCAAAAAGCATCAGAGCAGCAAACAAAAACATACAAAGCAACAATATGAACATTATTCAACATACAGTCTAAGTGTTTCACAGAAAATATCCAGATGTTACCTCCTCTGCAACCATGTGCATAAGCAACTGTAATGTGATTACACGTTCTTTTTCTGTAGTTGTAACTGAGTACCGTTACAGTTATTTTTTATTACGTAATTTCATTACATGTCAAGTAGTTACTCCACAGCACTGCTCTCTGCTCTGGTCATCCACGGCCCACCTGCGGGGCCCCAGCCACCGTTTGAGAACCCCCGCTGCGCAGCCTACAGCTCACAGGAGCCTCGTTTGTACTCGGCCCGCTGGTTCCGCCTCGGCTCACGGCGGAATATGAGGACCGGGGCGTCGGTAACGTCTGCCAGCACCGGCCGCGGTGACGTTAGGCCTCGGGACCGGCGGCAGCCTATGAGGCGGTAAACCGGCGGTTTGCAGAAGTGAACGATGACTGGAGATGTCTGTCACCGTGTTGTTCGTTTCCCACCCCTGAACTACGATGAATACGATGTACAAAAATCGATTCACTCCTTTTTTTTTTCTCCAACGTACATATCGGATATTTATATCCGCCCCTCTGCGCATGCGCGGCAGGCGATTCGCGGTTGCGCCAACTGGTAGAGGATGTTGCTAGCAGCCACTGTAGATGCACAGCCTTTTTCACAACAATAACATCAACTAAATTTGCATCTTCACGTACCCGATTTTAGGATTGTACACCGAGAGCGCCGTCGGACACGGTGCATTGGACCGGGCCACGCCGAATTTCCGCCTGCAGCTCCTGGCCACATCTCGTGTTGACAATGGGAGCGGAGAGGTTTGCAGATTTACAAGGTTCCTTTTTGCAGGAGCAGAAACAAGAATCATGGCTGGCCAGCTAAGGCCGCAGATGGATTTTGTGTCTAACAGTAACATTCTAGGATAACAAATAATGTATGTGGGCTTGACACCGGCACACGCAACTTGGTGCTAAGGAGCCTGTGTTTTAACTCCGCGGTTGTCGTTCATTTTGTTGTCTTTTTTGGGGGGCCAACAACACAAGCTAATGCGCCCGTTAGCTTCACAACCTTGACTGGACGTCTTGCTCTCGTTGTTACGCTAGCTGCTAGCTCCTTTTTAGCCAGCTAGCATCGGCTGGCCAGCCGTCCGCCGGTCAAAAAACATTTGGAAAAATACGTTTATTGCGGGACTCGGCCTCATCGTGTGCCTGAAAGACTTCGACACCACAAATTACTTTCACAGCGTCTGCTCCTGGATGAATGTGGGACAAAATGGAGACCCCGACGATTGTGTACGATCTGGATACCTCTGGGGGCTTAATGGAGGTGAGATTGTAGCGTAGTGCTTGCAGGCCTTAAGTGAGCGAAACCCCCCCCTCCTCCTGTTGCTAATGCTTTAATGTGTTTCACACTGTGAATTTATTTCCCCTTATGACCACACCTGTCCAACCTGTTGTTCAGCGGTTCTCGGCTAACTTAGCTAACTCAGTAGTTGGGCTTGATAATGGAGGCCACACGTTAAACGTTACCGCTCTGCTCAAGCTGGATGCTAGCATGAAAACGGCTCAGCAGGCACAGAGCAGTAACGTTATACTCTCCGTTCTTGTGGACCGGTAATTTAGACGGGACAGTCGTGATATCATACTGAACCAACTGAGCAACTTTTACAGCAAATCCAAACACTGCTGGCGCCCCCGAAGTCCGAGGAGTTGGAGAAGAGGAGTCGGAAGTTGGTGAGAGACGTCCGGAGGAGCGGCAGGGCCACCAACCACGACACCTGCGACAGCTGCCGGGAGGGGGGAGACCTGCTGTGCTGTGACCACTGCCCGGCAGCCTTCCACCTCCAGTGCTGGTGAGTCTGAGACAAGGGGGCAGGAGGAACCGGGACGTGGCATGCAAAGTGTAAAACCTAGAGAGCTGCAGGCGTGTGTGTTACCGCCGGCGGAGCCTGAATGCTAACCTCTGTTTATCGAAGATGCGTTTTGCTGCTAATGTGGCTACAAGGATGAGCAAGCGAGCTGAGAAAATTCACCAAAATGCCGAATAAACCCGTTAAATTCAGACCATGGAGTGTTGAAAGGAGGTGCCTGATCAGAGAATGACGCTCACACATTTTTCAGCACACACCAGCTACCAAAATAACAGGCGTGTAGTCCGATCAAATGGTCAAGTGTCGGTTTGGTTATTAGTAAAGTATTTATAATATATATATGTTAAAGTCCTTCCCAGCGTGTCAGACGTGAGTCGAGAGGACGGTGAATGTCCAAACTTTAGTGAGTAATGTGAGCGTTTGGCTAATTCGCTCCAACATCACGACAGTAGCCGGGAGTCTAAAAGTGAACGTTAGCCGTTAACCGTTATGTGTCGTCACTCTGAGGGCAGTGACGCCGCCTCGTCAAACACGGTTCATTTTACAGTAGCCGTTTTTTCCGCCATACTTTGAGTCGTTACCGTCGGTAAAAGGGCCGTTTAGTAGTCCGTACGGAGGCGGCTGAGCAGAGGCTAGGGCTAGCTTGCAGTCGGTCCTCCCCTCCTGTCGCGGCTGCTGCTAAAAATGGAGTCGAGGCTGCCTCTGTTTACAATATGGCGACCTCGCTGCTCCCTCTCCTATACCACCGCCATCTTACCAACCTATAAACTGTAGCTTTGAGAATAAAGGCTCCACCAATAACGTGGACGGAGTGTTTTTGTGGTTTAGTGCCTAACAGCGGCACGCCGGTGTTTGCCGTGGAAACGTCTCCAATGTGTCACGGTAGAGCGGTTTGTCCGGTGCCGCCGTGCAGAGCTGCTGCCCGTTAAACATCTGCTCGCATCATTATGTGAACTTTGGTTGATTTCGGACCGTCACTTGAAACGGCCGAGGAAGAAATGCTTCATCCATATATGGTCAGGTCTGCTTTACCACTTGTTTCATTGGATTTCACCGGAAGGAACTCGCAGCGTTGGTGTGTTTTACCTTGGAGAAGGTAACGTTTGGTCACCTTTGATGCCAACTGGACATTTTAGGTCCTGACTTGTAGGCTGTCCTAACCTCTGCCTCTGTAAATAATCCACAGGGTGCTTTGTTTGTTGTTGTGACAGCTGGGTGCGTTTACATGAATGCATTTTTTAATCATTTGCCGTACTTTGAGCTGCGGGGGAATTCTCTTGATGATTTTATCATGATCGTGTTTTTGTGTCTTTTCAAACTGGTCTTCATTTATGGTGTGACTGGTGCATTAAAATGTACACAAATAGGAAACAGATATTACTTTGCACATCTTCAGGTCTTTTCGTCAGTGTAGTGCAGCAGTCTGTCCACTAGAGGGAGGCAGAGGATTTTCAGCCCCAAGTCTTTGAACCAGCAGTGCTTCATTGTTATTTGAATGGATATGAAAACAACTGGAGTCACTGTATGCTGTCAGAAACCTTTTAATGTTAGATGACTGAATGGGGAATATGGTTGTTACCCGTTAAAAAACACATGTAACTTGTTTTATTACAAAATAGTTCTTTTCTGTAAAATGTTTAGGTTATCATTCTTCTTTAAAAAATGTCTTCCTGGCGTAAATAAAAAACAAATTGTCCAACATAAGAACGTGCCATAACATCAGGACTGCTTAGACTCATGTGTTTTAATATGCCTGCATTAATAAGCAGTCTGGCCACTGAGGACTGTGTTTTGTCTTATCACAGCAACCCACCTCTAAGTGAAGAAATGCTTCCTCCAGGGGAATGGATGTGTCATCGCTGCAACGTTCGAAAGAGGGTGAGATGCAAGTCTTCTCTTTCACACCTTCAAACTCGCTGTTGCCTCCGTCCGGCTGTTGTTGAAATGTAGCGTAATGTATTTGTAGAAACGATAAATTTGTCTGTGTGCACTTTGTTTTCTTTGGTCAGAAGCGAGAGCAGAAATCCGAACAGACCAACGGCCTACCGGAGAGGCCTTTGTCAAAGTGTTCAGTGTCCCCGGCGGTGGAGCTAGAGCTCAATGCGGGCCCCCTGCGGCTTGACGGCCTGCCTCCAGGGGCCGGTGCGGCGGGGCCTGGTCTACGAGTGGCCCAGGTGCGCCTCTTGGACCGCAGGACCAGCAGCAGGCCAAGTAGCCGACCTGGGACGCCCACGTCCAACACTTCATCCACCCCGACCCCATCAGAGGAACAGAACGATGGGGAGGATGAGGCTGCGGATCCCGAGGATGAAATTCAGGGTGCAGAGCTGGAGGCTGCTACGCTATCAACCCCAACACCACGCCTCCTCAAGAGGCCCTTTCAGCTGCTAATAGCAGCTGCAATGGAGAGAAACCCCACACAGTTCCAGCTGCCGAGCGAGCTCACGTGCACCACGGCACTGCCAGGTCAGTCAGATATTTGCCGTTGGTCTAGTGTTTGGAGCCTGGTGCAGCAAAACAAGGCTACCATGTAATCCTTTTGGGCATTTGTGCCCAACAGGTGGAACTGTTTCCCCTACAAGGGTAGGCCTATTTTTTTTAGCAGCTGCCACACTCAGATTGTTCTTCTGCGTATTTGACAACATATGGAAATGATCTGTACAGACATCAGCAGCCTTTTTTCTTTCTCAACCATATTATGGGTTGAACGCACCAGGTGCAGTCTACCTGGTAGTTCTGTTATCCTGAAGTAGTTCCACACAAACGTCAAAAGCCAGTATGTGCGGTAATGTAAATCCTTTTTAGCCCCATAATTTCATACAGAATTTATCAAAACACACTCGGAGTTGATCAGCGTGTCATCTCGTGCATATCCATGTGATTTCTGAAAACAGAACTACATCCACCCGTGGTCCCCGCACAGAAATTATTAAAGCTGCTGTTGCAAACTTTGGGGAAAATATCAATAATTTGTTCTGTTCCCTTTAAAAATAATTTTAAAAAAAAAGTCACAATGCCAATAGGCAGCTATTAGGAAGTGACGTGGTCTGAGAGTATCGTGAGATCTCTGTGTCTCCTCACACTCCTCCGTGTCCAGGAGTCTAAACAGCCAAATGCTTCATCATGCTTGCCCAGTCACTGATGCTCGCTGTACTCTCTGTCCTGACTGGTGCGCTGTGCCGTGCTTCTTAATCAGAGGTGATGTCAGAACGAGCTGATTGGCTGTTGAACTAAGTGGCGAGCCTTGTGCTCTGACTGACCTCTGCTGACCACAGAGTGTCTGCAAGCAGCGCCATCAGTGTAGAGCTGAGACGGACTAGTTGACCTCACTGCAGCTTTTCCTTTCAGTGTTTCGGCTTGTTGTGAAGCTCTGTTTCATACCGCACAAGAGAGCGTCAACAAACAAACAAACCAAAACGAAGCCAGAGCACAAACAGGGATGAGAGGGTACAGTGGAGTTGCTACCTTAGAAGTGTCACGCTACAGCTTGACAAGTTAGCTTGATTTCTAAATGTTACCATCTGCAGCTTTAAGGATTGTTGAACATAATTTTAAGAACATATTTTGTGCTCTGAATCCCTCCCCAGCCCGTGTTTTCACAGGTAGTTCCAGGAAATAATGTATAAAGTGTGGAGGACTATTAATGTAGCACCTTTGTCCTCATGAAAATAACACCGCAACTATATGACCAGTGAGATTTTAGTGGGACGAGAGGACATTGATCAATTAATAGACCAGTCGAGCTGGAGACTGCAGTCCCACCGACCTCATAAAACTAAATCCATAAGTCACTGAGTGGCATGTTAAACAAGTTTTTGGCCCCCACAATTTTCTTAATGATCCGTCTACCATTAACAACAATAAGCAACTAATATAAAAAGATCTAGGTTGAAAAAAGGACATGAAGATAAAGATGAGCATGATAACATCCGTTTATTTCCCCTACACACATCAAATCCATTTAACTTGGTTTTATTTCACATTTCTCTTGGTCATCCACCTGCCTCACTAGTTGCTCTGGTAACCTTTTCGATCCAACATTACTAATGGCTTCCAGTAGTCGCGAAGCTACAAGGTTTAGAGACTTGGCGAATATCTGTTCCTGGTGAAAGTCAGACATCCCTGAAATCAAAGTAAAAGTAGGTCGGGCAACTTGTGGAGAGCAGACAAAAGCACAAAGTAAGCCTTGTTTCCACCAATGACTGTACCTTTACTTGGGAGGCGGAGTATGCGCTGCATGGCGATAGATGCATCAGTGACGCAAGTATCGTGACATCACACCTGACCAAGTAATCACAACTCAGTTTTTTTACTTAACACCGTTTTTCCTCCCAAAAGTAAAGGAACTGACAGAGATTCAGTAAATTATGTTGCTTAGTCTGTAATGTAGCTGTGATAAAAGTCCAAGCTATAAAAATATAAAAGGACATTGACTGATACATTCATATTAATAGATGTGTTCATTGAAACATGGTGCTACCTGTACACACAGAGCCTCAGAACCTCAGCGTTGTTCTGTCTTTAAGCTGAGGTAGGCACATTTGGAAGTCAAGCTAGCTGTCGCATTAGAGTCCTTGGGAAGCATCCCTGCTGCAGCCTCCCCTCCCTGATTTGGTTACGTCTCACGCTTTATTTTATTTGTTGTTGCTCTCTCTTTTAAGTCCAGTTTGAACCCAAGTGTTCTCTGTTGTGTATTCACTCCATTGTGACTCCACCGGTCCGGAGCCCTCCGCAGCTACGCAGGGCTTCTTTTTTTGCCGGATGCCGAAGCACAAGGCAGCAATTCGGCACAGAGCAGATCCAGAAGCAATTCAAAGAAAACATGCCGTGTTGACACCAGATCATATTTAACTACACTTAATAAACAAAACATCAGTATGCGAGGAGCCTGCCCTGAAGTCAACAGATTAGAGGTTTTCAGAGGCCGCAATCGCACGCGATCACTTAGTTACCGTGAAATTTTGTCTGTCGGGCGACTCCAGCCGTCAGGCTGTGCTGCGCTCTGAAACCTGCAGCGGAGCCACAATGACTAAAACAAGCAATTAAACCAACTTGATTATTCCATTCTTAATTTGTTAAATACTTTTCTCTTAAAAAG
>JAQLOL010000024.1:822762-835066 GCA_029783665.1 Naso thynnoides
GGAGCAATTACATTGAAAATCTTCAGATTCATTCTTTTAGACCCCGAACGTAACATAAAAAATACCCCAGGGTTGAAATTGCCCGGAATTGTCCTTTAAGTGTTATCTCTTTGACTCTCACAGTTTTGTCCATTTTGTGAGTCATCACTGAGTTATGCTGGCAAGGCTGGCTATTGTTGCTGACGGTGCCCCAATGAGGAACCAACACAAAAACTCTCATAATAGGCGACATTACCTATATTAGCTTTAAGAGGAAGATACTGTGATGTAGCCATGTGTTTCTAGTTATTTGTATCAAAGTAACTATAATCATGCACAGACAAGGGGACAGTTCCTGGCCCTCATAGTGGAAAATATAAAAAATATTTCCATCTGATGGGAGGGCAGCCATAGCTACACAAGGATACAGGTTTGAATGTCTCTTTTGGTGTTATTGTATTGAAAAGCTGTAACAAGTTGATACAGAATGTTAAATACAGTCAGAATTAAAAGGGTTTTTTTAATTTAAAGGATGCATTGGTGACATTTAAATATATACGAACACTTAAAATAAAAAATACATCCACAGAATTTTTAGAAAGATGTGGAATAAAAGCTGTTACTTTTTCAGAAAAAAAAAATTGAATTGTGAGTTAATCATTTTAAAAATTTGTCAGGGTCAGGACAGTATTTGTTTTATTTACCTCTGCTTAAGATGGCCAAAACTTGTGAGCCATTAGTACAATGATGTTGGTACCATGTGGCGTCTCTGTGTCTTCAGGGATCAAGATTCTCTGCTGTCAGTGTGAACAAAATGGCTGATCTTAAATGTAACGTTAAGCGACCCACAAGTTCAGTACCAAGGCGAGGTTGTAGAGGACCAAAGGATCGGTAGACCAGAGTAAACATTAGTTCAGCTTTGGTCTGTTAGCGTCAGCTGAAGGAACTGGTTACGTCTTTCTCTGAATGACAACACTTAGTTTCACTTGCCATGAACATGAGGCTCTCTTTTGGTCTTACGCTTGAATGACAGATTTGGAGGGACTGCATCTGTCGATCTGTGCATGAAAAGAGGGAAAATAAGCTTCATAACAGTGACCTGCAGAACATGTTTTTTCTGCTTTTATAAAGGAAAACTGTCACACTTTTCCATCTTTTCTGACCTATGAATGTTGTTAGAATGTCAGATACTCGTGTTAAATGATCCTAAAGCGTCACATGATGAGGTTCATGCACTTTGAAGTGAGCTCAGTGACGTTAATGTGTGATGAAATTCCTTATATGGGCGTGCCAGCTCGTGTACACAGCGCTGTGCCAGGCCCCTCCCCCGCTGCGCGCTGCTCTCTGCTTCAGGAGTTACTGTTAGAAGTTTGTCGCAGATGGCTCCAATAAAGTGTTTTCTCAGGTGAATGAAGGACAGTTCACTTTGTTAAACTTTCCTAAGGAGGCAAACAGCAGACAGGAGTTGAGAGCGTTCCTGTTTCTTGTGGATTTATTCTATGTGGATTATTTACTTCCTCAACATGAGCACGTGAGCTGGAATAACGGCTTAATTGCTGCTACAGGAGCGCACGTTGCTTTGTCCTGTTGAGGAGTGAGAAGTGTGAGCTGTCAGTGACATTTATCAGTGTCCTCGCTGTGTTTATTTTGTGTCAGTGAAGAGGTTGTGAGGACAGCGGAGTGCAGGGGCGCCCATGAGAGAAAAGGGGGAGGAGTAACCGACACAGACCATTTTGAGAGAATGCAGAAAATAGAAGGAAGAGAGGGGGCGGAGTCACAGTTTTCTGAAGATCTACAGACTACTTCAGTAAGCAGTGTTTAGCTGCTCTACAGGAGTTTCATTCAAAATCAAAGACCTGAAAATGAGTATAATATGTCCTCTGTGTTTTACTAACCTGGCCAGCACAGCATGGCTGTGTTGTCTTACAAACGTGGGGGTAAAATACTCGTGGTGAAAAATGTTGCCTACAGTATTTCTGGATTGAGTTCTTTGTTTTAAAAACCTCATTAAAGATTGACAGGGTGTGATGGAGAAAACCTCTGCGTCTTTCTGTTGCCGCAAATCACAGAATTTTTGGCTCAAACAGATTTCTGACGCTCCTAGGTCTTTATTGTTGTGCGTGACGTTTTCTCCAAGTGAGGAAGTAAAGCACAGATGCCTGTTGCGTGCTGTGAGCACTGGGCCAGTGTCCGTTAAATTGGTATCATTTGAGGTTAAATGTTGCTCTTTAGGCCACGTTTAGACAAGAACAGCCTGACTAAAAACAGAAAAAGTCTTTTCTTTGTGCCTTTAAAAAATCTGCCTTTACATGAACAACCGAAAGCATTGTAGTCTGCATGCCAGGCCAGCAGTCGGCAGTGTAAGCTTGTAATGACATACCATCGGAGATGCCAAAGTTGTTAACGTCCTGTTGCTACTAAGCCCTAAGCCACCACAAATGAAAGAAATTCAGATGTGGTTTGACTTCCAAAATTATTTTACCAACACTCCATCTGCCTCACTAGACTGTTGTCATATTTAACTTGCTTTTGGTGCTTTTGGAGCGGACTGCATTGACTTGCACTAGCATTAGCATTAGTCACCACCATCATAGGCTTTGCGGTTTGTCAGTTAACACTGCTGGAGTGATGGTTACAGTTTCAAAAGATTGCACCCTGAAACTCAGTTTCAAACGTTTGTGGTTTCAGAGGCGCCAGCACGCTGCTGTCATTGCAGCGTGTAAACTGCCCCTCAGTGATCTTTTATTATTATTATTACAGAGGAAATCTGGCGTGATGCGCTATATACAGTAGATGTGACCTTTGAAATACTTGCTGTCTGACTTTCCATCTGTTCCTCATTTCATTGTCTGCTTTTTTCTCCCTCCTTGTCTAAATTTGTTACTCCACCACGAAGGATTTATCACTTGACATGACTGAGTCTGTCTGACTGGTCTCACTCCAATTAACAATGAAATATGCAGGTGAAGCAAGGAGCTGGCAACCCTTTTAGGGTGGGCGTGCTTCGAGAGTAAGGAGGTGATGTACAACATCCAGGGGCGGAATCTTTCTGTAGCACCTTTATAGCCACCTAACAGGTAAATTAAAGGGGGAGATTGGATTTTAAGGGATTGAGAAGGGCAGTGGGGTGTGGTGGTGGGATTTGGGCACTCTGTGTTTTTTTTTTTGGTTTGTTTTTTGTGTGTGTGTGTGTGTGTGTGTGACGTTTCCTGTAGTAGATCTAAAATGTAATCACAGCAGCCCTTGCTTACGCCTCGGCTCTATAAGCTGCTGTTTTCAAAGATAGTTGATCGAGGCCGAAGAGCTGGCAAGAGATTGAGTCTTGGCCTGGCTTTGATAGATAGAGCTCTTTATTCAGACGAGGAGAAAGGGTAGAGTGTGAATGGTGGGTGGGGGGAGATCGGCAGAGGCGGGAGGAGAGAGTGGAGGCGGCATCGTGACTGAGGTGAAGGGTTTTTGGAGAGTGGGCACAATAGCCTATCACAGACAACCTGCCGCTGCAACAATCACACTGGTGGAGAATGGAGAGATGTGATGGCGCTCAGCGAGACAGAAACGTATAAAACTCTCCAGCCAGCCCTATTATACCCACTGTAATAAAGCCCAATAGTCTGATAGCACCTCTCCTCTCACTTTCAAGCTATAAAAGTCACCACTGAATGCTGCAACCGCTGCAGGAAATTTATGTCACCCTGTTTATTTTTCCTTCCATACACTTGGTAAAGAACTACCACCTGCACACACACTAAAAAATGTACTTATTTATTAATTGAAGAAAAAAGATGAAATGTCACTATGTTAGAAAAGTTATCCTAGACATTATCAAAAAGCCGAGCAACAGCTGGGGGGTGGGGAGGTGGTGGTGGTGGTGTGTGTGTGTGTGTGTGTGTGTGTGTGTGTGTGTGGTGGGCGCTCTGGTCAGGTGTGTAGACTGGCCATCACACCATGATATCCAAATGAACAAAATACGAGGAAACTGTTCTCTTCTCTCACTATTGCCTGATTCCTGAAGCTGTGTGGAATTAACACTGGAAGTGTGTTCACACAGCCAGAAATATGCATAAGCATTCTTTAATTTGGATCCAAAAAGTCACACCTATGTCACTGATTCTGCTAATCCTAAAATCTTAAAGTTGAGCTGAGGTCAAAAGTGCATTTTTAACCCTTTTGGACCATAGCCCTGCTCTTATTGTAGTCACATTTGTAAAAGTATCACCAAAAAAATGACAAAAAAATAATTATTTTCTTAGTTTTATATGAAAGTCTGCCACTTCTGTCTTTCATGTAAAAAAAATCCCCCGGGTCCCTGATGTCATTGTTGACTCGGGCCATTGTTGAAAGAATCATTGGTTAAGTTTGCCAACAACACTCCAATCAGATTCCTCCAACTTATGTCCCGCCCCTATCAGCCCGTTGATTGGCTGTTTAACTGTTTGAACAGCGAATACGTCACAACATGGCAGTGGATGTGCTAGAAAAACCTCTCTCTTGTTGTAACAGTTTTGGTTATACAGTCTAAATAAGCAAAATTCTCTTTTTTGTTTTTTTTTGTGTGGGTTTATACACTTCATAAATGTAAACATATGGATTTAAAGTATCTTCAAATCTATACAGTCATGTTAGCTCTTGCAGACTGTCTCTTTGTTTGAAAGCCTGTAAATATGTTTCATAGTAAACCTTTTAAACCACCACTGGCATACTGATGCTTGTGCTTGCTCTACCATTAGAGCTCACAATGAGGAGAACCAAAGATCCCCCACTGTACGCTGCGCCCGTGGCGTTGAATGGTACATACACTTCCTGTCTCCGAAGTGAGCGGAGTTAGGAACCACCATCCCTCTGCCTCACCTGGAAGTGTTATAACGTCGTGTGAATGGATTAAAGCAGATGGATTTTGTGTTGCATGATATCTGTTTGGTGTAAGTTTGAACTTTTAATCCATGATTTCACCTGTAAGACCATTTAAATGTCCGTTTACGTCCGTTGTGAAACAAGGCGGGAAGCGGCGGTTCCCAGATCTTGTGAAAATGTGCTGCTGAGACAGAGACAGGTCTGGAACAAAGTTAACTTTCTCCTGACTTGTGTCTGAAAAATGACATTTTTGTGTCGGAATGTTCGTTCAGAAGATAAGTGTCTTGTGAAAAATGGGTCCAATATGTATCTTGGTGACGATGGGGTGAAACAATTGGTCATAATTTTTGGGTGGCATGGTGGCTTAGTGGTTAGCACTTTTGCCTCATAACAAGAAGGTCCTGGGTTCAATTCCCACCTGGGGCAAGGCCTTTCTATGTAGAGTTTGCATGGGTTTCCTCTGGGTGCTCCGGTTTCCCCCACCATCCAAACACGTATATCGATCTATCTCCAGTCAGCACCCTTGACCGAGGCATGGCTGAGAATCGGGAGTTGGTCCTGAGGCGCTGCACTGTGGCTGCCCGCTGCTCCTCAGGGACGGGTTAAATGCAGAGAACACATTTCACTGTACACTGTACATGTGACCAATAAAGTACCTCTACCTTTTTATCTGTGATCACATTCATTTCTCTCATAAAAATTAATGGACTTATAATTTCCTAAATGGGCAGGGCTGTGGCAAAACCATGTGACACTGATACAGGAAATGAACGGTCAGTGGGAGGTCTTGCTTTCTATTAACCATCTCTGGGAGAACAGAGGTGCAATTGATCCTTCGCTGAGCCGTGCCCCCCTGTTTTACTGTTGCCATGTCTGTCAAGCTGCCAGAGCTCACAAATAGAGCTCCCACTGTCACTAACTACACTCACTGGAGAAATATTGTCTAAAGCTGCTACTTCCAGACTGCAGCCATAGACTTTAGCTTAGCTGGCCAGGCTTGCTTACGCTCTTAATAGCAATAAGTAACTCAAATTGTAACAGCTAATATCTACAAATAACGATGTCACATGACCTCAGTGTTTATTAAAGGGTGACTGAAGCAGATGTAACGTTAGCTGTGCTTGTTAAACTGTACAGAGTTCGACAGTTAAGCCCAGAGCATAATGTTACACTTTTAGCGTTTGATTTTTGAAAGGTAAAGAACATATTTTCTTCAAATGCTTAAGCATTTCTGGTTTTTTTTCTTGTGGTGCGTTGTTTTTAGCATCATTCAGCAGTGGTACGACGGTGTGAACGTTGAGTGTACACATTCACACTGAAAACAACAGCCAGATGTTGGCAGGTTTCACTGAGTTTTTTGGCCAGTGTGAAAAGAAGGCTTTA
The DNA here is from genome assembly GCA_029783665.1 of Naso thynnoides. Lineage (NCBI taxonomy): Eukaryota > Metazoa > Chordata > Actinopteri > Acanthuriformes > Acanthuridae > Naso > Naso thynnoides. Next base: position 828,976 of record JAQLOL010000024.1, read on the forward strand.
GTGTGGTTTGAAACTTCTGTTCAGCTAACTTGCTAGTATCCTCTCCTCTTTGCCAGCCAGAGCTCATAGACGAGACTCTCAACTCTTTACTCATCTGCTGCTACAGCTACAGTGGAAGCTCTTCCTTCACCTCTTCTTGCCTCGCCTGCACCTTGTTGCTTTCATCATTTTTCAAAAAGCTTCTTATTCATAACCTGCAAGTCCTGCATCAGATGCAAACAATGACAAACCATTCAATGCCAGACTCTCTCTCTCTCTCCCTCGTGGCTGCACAGAAATATTGTTTTTTTTTGTTGTTTTCTTTGCTTGACTCTTAGATCCAGGGCTATTCATAAAATTAGCATTGCAGCCTCAGATGCTCAGGCCAAATGTTGGTCCTGCTCAGGGTCATTACCTCATGTTTTTTATCAGTTGTTCCAGGTCAGCTGTAATTACCAGTCACAAATTCAAGTAAAGGACATGTTAGGTTGTTATTTTTCAGCAGACATGAATCAATATTGGGATTTTTGCTGATTCAAGAGAATAACATCTCTAATCAAATTAAAACAGCTTGAAAAGAGAATATCTAAAAGGACAAATGCCACAGGTATCCAAATTGGTTTGTTTTTCAGAAGCTAATGGAGTCCTTGACGTTTTGAGGGAAGAATGCAACTCATTTCGATAAACATACCCAATAAACTCAATATCCGTCAGTGTCACTTTCATCTGCAAAATGTTCCCTTGAACACAGCTGTAGCTTTGTGGTTGGAGAGTCTATTTGGAGTACAGATGTTCATGAACTGCCCTCTCTAAGGCAACACTGATTGGCCACTTAAAAAGAAAACGAGACGTTTCTTTCGATCATAATGGTATTAGAGTGTAAGTAGGAGCTGTCCGATTGTGCTGCACTGTGGAAGTAAAACTCAGGAAGAACACTTCATGTACAGTGGGATGGCTGAAATGTTGGCTCCCCTTTCAGGTGTAATGAGCGAGGCTTTTGCATCTGGCTAATGATTAGTCATAAAGTGCAAATACACGCACACAGAGCACCATGCTCATGAAAACATGAACACTCTTAAGAGGTAAAAGAGGGGTCTGATTGACGCTTCGCTAGTCCCTACATCCCTGTTACTGGTTCTCAATCTTTCCATTCGAACATAGCCTCAATACGGCAGTTAACAACATGCAACAGAACTGAACCTCTAGACCAAGTACTGTGGCCAACATGGCCCTTTTTGAATAATAATAATAATAATAATTCAATGTGAGATGCAGTCAAGAGTAAACTACATATTTACTTTGATGAAAATGTGCTAAAATCCGTATAAGGACCTTAAAGTCAACAAAGGCAGCTTTGCTGTTAATAAAAACCGACCTGTTCCCTCTCTTTACTCGTCACATACAGCTTAGTGAGGATCCCTGGCTGGCACAAATCATAAAGTACTCCTGCAGCATCTGTGTGCCACACACTGAGCTTACAATAAAAGGCTCTTACACGCACAAAACATTCATGCCGTGTGATTAATTTTTATTGAGACTTGAGTTACATTTTTTGGATTGAAGTTGATTTTTTTGAGCTTTTGCACTAAGAACAAAGGCATCGACCAATCACGATGGTTGTGTGGAACAAACGTCACATCCATCTCCCGCTGTAGCTACAGTTTAAACAAACATGGCGCTGGCCATGTTTGTTTGAGAAGAGAAGATAGAGAAATTTCAGGCTCTCACAGACCAAAACCCCCTTATTACTGAAAACTAGACGAGATGGTTAACAACCTTGGCAAGTACTGTTTTTTGTGATTACTACGCGAAGGGACAAGTAGGAGCCCCTAACAGAAGTCTTTCCGATGCTGTGTGTGGACCTGAGACTTAGCTATTCATAGCAAGCTGAGTCTCACGCTGAGGCCAGATATGGAGCATGAGTCCATTTTTCCCTCTCCAGAGTGAGGTGTCAAAAGTCTTTTGCAAATTCATATCCTTGTGTTTCTGTCACAAATTCACGTCACTGCCGGTGTGAATAGTTTTGATCCGAAAAATTTGCATCCCAATAATTTGAATTTTTGTGTGATTTGTTTGTTATGCACCCAGTGTATTAAATCCTTACCTCCTGCTTAAACGCATTTGTGGAAACACTGAAATCAATATTAATGGCCTCACATGACAAGTTAAAAAGAGCGAGAACACACCCTGCGCATGTTTCAGCTCACTGTATCAACGTCACAACCCGTGGCACTGGACCAGGAGTCAGCCGGATGGAAACAGGTCAGAGAATGTCTGACCACCATGACAAGAGCCTCATGTTGTACAAGGTAAAGTATGCTGTACTATTCAGCAGTTTAATCCACTTACAACACCTGTGATTTATTGGACTTGTGACTGTTGGTCTGCTGAGCGCATTTTTAACCAAACAAGTAGGCTGCAGCACAAATAAGCATCAATAAACACAATTAAACAGACAAAAAGACTCTTTAACCCCACTGCCTCCTCAGCCAGAAGCACAGCAGAGGCACGATGCTCTGTCTCTCAACCGCTCCTGCCGGGGTATACGGGTGCACAGGAGGGACATAATAACATGCGATAAAATGTAATAAAAAAAACTGACTGACTGACTTTAATCGCACAGTGATTACCAGGTTAACACTGACAGTCCTGAAGTACGCAACAACGAAACCCACTAGACTGACACCTCACATACGACTTAGAAACCAACAAAAACATATTATTAATATTTCTCCATGTTTATTTATGTTCTGTGACAACTACATCACTGAACATGGAGTGTGTCGATCAATATGTTTTATATACATCAAAAAATTAAAGCCATCACTGCAGACAAAGGCGGAGGAGGGGATCAGCATCTGTTGTAAAATCATCTACATAAGAAAAGACCACTGCCCCCCACCCCCACCCCCCCGCCGTCTGCTCTCCATCCATCGCGGCTCTTCTCCCCTCCCCTCCCTGTTGGCTGGCAGAGGACTCCACCTGAATGACATTTACAAATTACCCGGCCCAGAGTGTTCGGTCCCCTGACCCGTGAGCCTCTGCTCAGTATCCGTAGAGACTCGCCAGCGTTTTGTCATATAATTACAGCAAATCCCCTGAAAGTAGCCCCCCTCAAACAACCCTCAACCACTACGAGCACCACACACACACGCACACGCTTTCCCTCCACTACATGTATGTAGACAAATACATGAAGGTGCATAAACTTACACAGCTGAATGTTATTTTGTGATGAGCTTCTTCCTCAGTGACCATCGTCCCGACAGACTTCAGCCATGAACCGTGTCAACTGCATAAAATGCACTGAAGCAAAATAACAAAAACTACGGTGATGTGTGAGAGAATTCCACTTCTGAAGCTCATGTATCTGCAAATCTTCCGTTACAACTTCACTACAATGAGAAAATGTCATCGCTGTTATTTCAACAAATCGATTTTGAATTGTGAGAAAAAATACACAGATTTGTTTCCTTGATAGTATTTGGGGAAAAGAAGAAGAAGAAGAAGAAATAAGCTGTAAGAAAAATGTCTGTGAGAAAAATGTTGTACAGTTTGGAGGAAATGGAGATGCACAACACTGCAAAACTCTGCAACGAAACCAAACAGTGTTATTCAAAGATGAGTTGCTATAATACACAAGAAGAAGGTCTGAAACACTAAAGTTAACACAGAATCCAGTGGGAGCTGTTTTAGGCCATCGGCATATTCTCACGGTCAGCTAACAAGTTATAGACGTGGCCGATCAACCAAATTTGCATCTAGGTAAAAGTTTGTTTCTCATAGTGTTCATTGTCTTTTACTTCTCGTCCTGTCAAGTTTCCTTCCAGTATGATAACTAATGTGTTTCAACCGATGACCCCACCTGCGTCGTATTACTCTCTGTGAATGCAGTCTCTGTGTTTCTGTCTCTGTCCCTGTCTTTGTCTGTTCATCTGTTTACCCCCCTGGAACTTTTCTGACTCTCTGAGTGCACATAAACATATTTATACAAATTTATACAATGTTATTATCTGGAAGCATCCCGCTCTGTCTTACTTATATATTAAGCGTTGCTTCTGCCTGTAATAATTTCAATTCTTCTTCTTCTTTGTGTAGTAGAGTCACATGACGCACCAAACGGCACTTTTTATGGGAATGCGTAAATAAACTGAAGAAGAGAGCCTGGGTTAACAAAGCAGGTCAATAATCTCCATCATGGTAATTGTTATCTGTCAGGGATTTTAGGTTTTGTTGAATTTTAGGTTTTGTCGACCAGTGTAGAAGGGCATTCTTTGTCTTGAGCTCTGTTTGACTCCCTGATGAAGGCATGTTGCCAGAATGTCTGAGTGTGTGTTTCTTTTTGACCATGCCGTTGCCTTGAAATCTTCTTTTTGATTTTTCAAATACATTTACTGTTTGTCCAACGTGCCAAATGTTATCGACTTTAAACTTGCTAGTATAACATTAGCTCTCTGGCAAACAGCCGAGCGGACTAGTTTATCTCCCGTTGCTACATCGTAGCACTGAGTACTGACCTACGTTTTCATTTCATAAGAACCCTGATGGGATATGATTATTCCTGTTATTAGCTGCGGTCTCAGGTGTTGCAATAAAAACAGAGTTTTTACTTGTTAAAAACTTTCTATTTTGACGACAAAATGAAAGAAAATATAAATGAATGGTCTAAGTATTATTTTCTTTGGTAAGTGACGATGGTATAAGTTGTACAAAGTTGTCCAAGGTGTCCATTATCATGAATGAATGAACTTCGCAGCACGTCAGGCGGTTCATGCCTCCACGTCGTCTAATCATTCCTGATATTGAACACCTCAGAGGGCACCGTCCCTCACATCTGTTATAAAGGTTCTGTGATGAAATCTACACACTGTCGACTAAACCAGCAGCATTTTTTTCTCCTTTATTCCATAAACACATACTACAAAGTATCTTTGCTGAAATCATGTATTGCATTAATCTTTCACACATTTCAGTGACAGTTGGATGTAACTGAACAGATATAACAACCAAGGTTTTCCAAGAAACCAGCTTTACATCAGAACTGATGTATTTGTGACCATTTACATTATTTCAGAAATCACTTCATTGCCCAGCTATGATTGACTCCTTACTGCATTTGTTCAACCTTCACTACCTCTCTGCCATCTCGCTCCTCTGTCCCTCGCTGTGTGAGCATGCATCTGCGATGTTTTCTTGTTTCTGGCTCTTTGTATCCATCCCTTGATTGCACACGAGTAAGAAAATGTAAAGGATAATCTAATTGAACAACTTTAAAGCATGTGGTCCATATCATGTAATCCTTTGAAACGGCCCTCATTTCGCTGTTGTTACGCAGCCGAGCATGTCTGTGCTGAAGGTCAGCTGTCTGCCACTGACAACATGCACGAAATGTAAAATCAGGCTCTCCCTCCCTCCCGCTCCTCCTTTTCTTCTCTCCGTGCTTCTTTTCTTCTCAAACACTGATCCCAGGCCTAATTCACGCATGCATCCAAGAACACATTCTCATGCAGCTCAGTTTGTGTGTGCGCTCATGTCAGGCCTGAATCATTGTGTATTTTTGGTGATTTGTGCTCATGTTTAATGTCTTGGAGTGTAGTTCAGTGGTCTGCAGTATTTTAGTTGGTAATCCTTGTGACTGTATAGTTTGTTTGATGTCAGTTGGTTTTCTAAAGCGCAGTCATTTCATACACTGTGTTGGGATTTGCAACTTAATATTTTGGCTATCAAAATTAATTAATGATTATCATAGATAATTATTAATTATATTAAGTAATAAGATTTAATTTACATCAGATCGCCTCAGGAGCACCATCCTTAAAAAGGGAAAAGATAGCCACTTTGTTGATACAGTCTCAAAAAAGTACTCAACTGTCAATTTAGAATTTGATCAATAATTAATTTAATAACTAAAATCATATTACCATGTTAACAGTGTTAACAGCTGGTGCTGGTCCTCCTTCTGGGGTCCATTATGACGACAGGGCCTTAAACCCTGAGATTGTCCCAGGGAGGGTCCTGTCTGACCACAGCACCCCGCCCAATGCACTCATGCGTTGCAGGAGGCCATTTATAATGGGGACCTTCAACGTGTGTACAGTGAGAGAAGATGCTA
>JAQLOL010000024.1:839559-853398 GCA_029783665.1 Naso thynnoides
TGTTAGCCAACGACACGTCACTACTGCACACGGGAGCTCAGTTATGGGTCAGCCAACACCGGAATAAACAAAACTGCCTTAATTGCGTTAATATTTTTAACGCGTTAAACATTTTAAATTAATCGCCACAATTAACGCGTTAATTTTGACAGCACTAATAAATATATATATATATATATATATATATATATATATATAATAATTTCAGTAAGGGGCTACAGAGCCTTCAGTAAAAACAGTCTGGAGCTCTGCAGTACTGTTTATTGGTCGTGTAACGTGGCTTTGTCGGTTGAAATGTTGGATATTTCTCCTTCATACTGAACATCTTTTATTTTCTACTTGTAGAAGGACTTTACGTTATGTATTTAAGCAGAGCTGTTAACGTGGTTTTTAAAGATATTTCTTGTTCTTTAATGTGTTGAAATAAATAATTAAACAATACACACATGAGCAGTTATACACGCACACACACACACACATATATTCTATGTAAACGGCATAAGAATGTAATTTAATCTGCTACCATTAGCCACATGTACCGCCTTACCCAGATGTGACACGGTGAAGCCATGTACTAGGTTTTCACCTAGTCTTGCTCAATCTCTTAAGGTTTTGTTAAATGTTATTCATGCTCTTTTCCCCTTATTTTATTTTTCCTGGGTGATGCTCTCTGAAAAATTGCTCTATAAAGAGGAAGTGGAGAGCCAGCGGTGCTTCTCTCTCACATTAACATGCTATCAACAAACTATAATCCACAGCTGGCGATGACTTTGTCTCCACCCCTCCATCCTTTGTTCCAGCAGGCTCCCCGGCCTGCTGATGCAGACACATCGGGGTTGTTCCGCTAACTTACCAATCCGAGGTCCTCCTCCCATGTTCCTCCACTCTGAAACTCCTTCTTAGTCAGTCTATTACATGGCTACTCATATTACAACACATGTTCCTTTGCCTTCTGCGTTTTATTGTATTTCACAGTGGCTTATGGCTGCCTACTCGTTAATGCTAACAGTCATGAAGCTGCCTCATATTGAGCAGGCCCATGAAAATAATATCTAGTGATTTTCACTCTCCTGGCTTATGTAATTGGTTCATCTACCATGTAGAGAGATGGCGATGGATGCTCAGGTCATGCTGAAGAGTGAGAGAAGAAATCCTCCAGTGGAGGGAGTGGAAGAGAAGCTGAAGTGGCTGGAAACACACAGGACATGGCTAGCACAAAAACACAACGACAAAGAATTAAATACGACTGGTGACAGAGAAATACAAATATTTCTGCTGGGTTATCTGCATGATTGGCAGCGCTATGAAGCCACGTATGCTAGCAGGGATCTAGCTTATACCTGAATCCCTCTTTTCTCACCTCCACCGCTCCCTATTCTAGGTCTACTACTTGCCTGTGGCCCCTGCATATAGATGGAAAGTGACACCATGATTGTGTGCGGGGTCTGGCCACGCTCAGATGAGGGTGTCACTTCTGTGTAGCCTGATTGCCACATTCGGCGGGCACGGCGGTGAGGAGTTAAATTGAGGGAGAAAAGGTCAGGAGCCACTGGTCATCTGCTCTCCCTCTCTCTATCCCAAATTACTTGTCCTCCAGGAGGAGAATGAAAACAGACAGGGCCGGCCTGGGCACCTGCAGCCTGGGAGATGGTCTGCGGGGGCTGGCAAACCACTGGAAAAGGAATGCGAACAAGGGACGGGATGAAAAATAAAAGAGGAGGAGGATGGAGGTGGGGGAGGATCACCTGTGTGTGTGTGTGTGTGGATGAGAGTGAGAGGATGGTAAAGGTATCAAACTCACGAGACAGACGAAAGCACAAAGCAAGCAACACTGCTGAAAGGACAGAAGGTCGAGGCAAGGTCAAGGTGGAGGTTTCATTTCAAGTGTGTGTGTGTGTGTGTGTGTGTGTGTGTGTGTGTGCGTGCATAAAAAAGTGCACAGATATGAAGTTGGATGATTCTCACTTAAAGAACTGACATTTTTTCAAGTCTGTCTCAAAGCAACGATATGTAACCTTTCAAAGACAAAATTAAGCGATTGCACGTTAATACGTGGCACAAAACAGTAATTTTAGTAAAATGGGGTCATATTTTATAGAGAAAATGTCCTCTGGTTTTTCCTCTGATGTCCTGTCACTGCTCGGCCTCAGTGCTGTGATTCACGGAGGTTCCTGAAAGCAACATGTAGGCTGCCTGCAGACCGAAGCTGCAGCTGCAGTTGTTGGTGACAGCTCTGCTAAACCAAAGATGTACCTGTACAGTTTCCAACTTTAGTTATTTACTAAAATCTCTCTAAACAGATTGTTTAAACCCCGAATGAGAGAACATCTGAATTTACAGAAATATTAATATATCATCTGTGGTCATCTTCAGTTATTGTCATGCTCTAAATGCTCTATTTATGTTTCAGAAGTTGTGGTGAGTTCTCAGTGTTTTTTTCTCTCCTGACTTTTGTCTTCCTGATGCAAATAGATGCAAATAATCCTGTTTGGTTGAGCTTGTTTGTGTAAACAGCCTGACTGCAGGCTTACAAACAATATACAATACTCAAAATCTGTTTATTCTTTCCTTGTCGTGTTTGGAAAACAATAAACTACTGGATTTATAATTTCATTTATAGGAGTTATTCCGGTGAAATGACGCTACAACTAAATACCACTGATGACTCGTCTGATGATGTCAGTCTTTCATGTTGCTAAGCAATGTTAAAGTTTTGTATACTTTTTAATTTTAATGTTGTAAGTCTTGATTCAGAATGAGAAGAGAAAATGAAATAGAGTTATCACTTAGCTCTATTTTTATTGTTAGTGGTTTTCAGACAGCGGAATAGAAAAAAATTCCGGATTTTTCAGGAATGAGAATATTAGAGGAAACTTTCAGACAAATAATGTTTTGCTTTTCTGAAGACAGTTTCATGTCCCACAGACAAAACATCACTCTTTTTCCCTTTAAGCCTACCTTTTTTTGGGGGGGGGGGGCGTTGGAGATTTTAATCCACACATCTTGTTGTTGCCCCCCACGCACTAAAAGACATGTTGAGAATTCAAGTAAATGATTAAACCTCCTGAGTGTCCAGTGTGATTTGACCTATTTTGGCGACATAACTGCAGAGTCTTAGATCCCTGGTCATGGAGAAAATAGACTCATGATTGGCCTTTGTGTCCTATTGTGTGTTTTCAGCTTGACGTGCACAAAATGAACTTGCTCTATCAAACTTGTGATGCAAAGGGTTAAAGTTCAATCAAAAACATGGTGGGAATGTCATTTTTTAATTATTTAGAAATTCCAGAAGAGTCGACGATGAGCATTTCACTCTTATTACAAAAACTCAAGACTCAAGACTAATGCAGAAGTACAACATGGAGAGGGGATCTGTAGTTTTCAAGAGCACCCATGTTCACATGACACGCAGCCACAAATCTCCGTCTGGAACTGTTAGGCCTGAATAAGCTGCAGATACAGTGCTCATGCATGAGCCAGTGAAAACGTAATCTGTGGCACATCCAATGTGGACTTAAAAAAATAAACTGTTGCTTTCACTGAACCATGCATGTTGTATTTTAAAACCAGGCTGAAAACAAAAAAACTGTTCTTATATTCTAAAAGGGCTGAGCTCAACGCCCATCAGTCAGATAAAAGAAAAGAAAATTAGAGAAAGAGAAGCGAAAGAAAGAAAAACAAGTTGGGCAAATGTCAATTTTGATTGAAGAATAAAGTCATCACATTCCTTTAATGTGTTCTCTAGTGCACAAAAGAGAAATCAAGATTCCAGAGAGAAATACTGAACAAGTCCACTAAATTTATTGTACAGCTGGACCAATAGTTAAGTCAAATATTCAAGTTTAATTTGTATTGAAAGTAAGCAGGACTAATCCATGTCACCTTCAGTGTAATCCTGCAGGACTCTGAGAAATCTCCCAGTTATTCTCTGTTTGAATTGTTCTCTACAATACTGTTAAGTGCAATGATAAGCTACAATATGGAAGAATTTCAATATTTAAGAAATCTGAAAAGGAAAACTCTGAAGAAAAAGATGTATGATGTTAAAATTATACTGCTGAAGAGACTATATTTCAAAAGTGACTGTATTCCTCGTACTGTCTTTACTGTCTAGGAGTGCGATTATTCTTTGCAAAGCACAGAATCATCCATGATAACATTTCACCATCTCACAGATGCTCCTGCAGATCCAATCGATTCGCTGTCTTCTTCTGTCTCCATTAGGTGGCGCTGTGTGCCAGCTGCTCTCTCTGACACCGTCTCATGATGATGTGCGTCTCATCATCTACAGTATGACACAGCTGCCGGCCTCTGGTGGTTTGCTGCTGTGCACCCATGAGGCCGCTGATGCAGAACTCGGGGCTTACAGTACAGGATGGCTAACAATTAAACTAAAATGGCATCCTATTGCCGTCCAGCTACTCTATTGCACCGGGGCAATTAACCTGCTAATAATACACTGAGCCAAAGTCCCCCTCCACACCCAACACTCGCACACAGACACACACAGATACACACACAGCTTCCTTCCTCCCTGAGCTCATAGCCCCTCAGGCCATAGGAGAGCCATTGAATTAGAGGATGCTAGCAGAGATAGTTTAACGTAATGAACCATCAAGATGACGACTATTAAAGATGATTTGCAGTGTTTCAGTGCAGGGAGGAGATAGAAGGAGCGACTTGAGTTTCGGCTGACGATACTTTTAACTCTTTATTCTCTCATTGTTGGGAAAATAAAGATTAGAAGGCTCTTTTTCCTCTCAGACAGGAAGAACGTGATTAATGAAGCAAGTTGATTCACGCCGGTCTGAGCGGCGGGGAGAGGTTTTAGAGATATGGCACATCAGGCCACGAACCAAAATGTTCGCAGCCTGCATCTGAGGCATGCTGACGCTCAAGAACAGGGTTGGGAAGGTTGGTTTGGAAATGTAATAGTTACAGATTACTAATGATCCCATTTAAAATGTATTAAGTAATGTCACTATTTCAATTACTTTATCAAAATAATGTAACTTACTACATTTTATTACTTTTTAAAATTTCTAACAAATGTTTTCAACCATTTTCAAAGCTTAGACCAGGCAATATTAATGGCAGATGTGCAAATTCAAACAAGAGAACCAATCAAAAGCATCAGAGCAGCATCAAACTTTACTCAACAGGCTGGACTGGAAATGACAGAAAACAGAAGACATCAAAAACATGCAAAGCAACAAAATGAACATTATTCAACATACAGCCTAAGCTTTTTACAGAAGAAAATTCAGATGTAACTCCCTTTGTAGTCATTAACAAATTTCACGAGTAACTGATTTAATCCCACATTCTTTCTCAGTAACTGTAACTGATTACAGTTACATTTATTTTGTAATTAAGTTATTTACTTTTGCTACACTTAAGTAGTTACTCCTCAACACTGTGCAAGAGCGAGTCAACTTCAGTAACTGAATGTTGAAGAAAACAATTATTTTAATGCAGGTTAGTTGCACTTTATTGTCAGTTCATGACAATCTGAATGTTTAATGAGTGTTGATTCTTTTTTTTTCTGTTAACACGCTTTACTGTTTTTTTCCCCCAACATTTTATAGGCTTATGGTTACTCAATTTATGTAAAAGTGAGGTATGAATGTTCTGTCTTGACAGTGGAAAGAGTAGTTTGACTGAATATTTTTGTCAACAAAGTTCTAAAATTATGAAAGCAAAAACAACGTTAAAATTCGGAGACATTTTGAGTACCATATTGTAAACACTGGAAATCACTCAAATAACTTTTACATGTGAATGTGAGTGACTTAATGGTGACGGTTTGAAACTTGGGTTTGATGTTCAGTCATGGGTCGAAGTATTAGTCATTCATCCAGCCATCCCTCCATTCATTACAATGTGAAAATGCTTCCATTCACATTCACGACAGGCAAATTAGAGTTGCAAGTTAACGTGACCTGCATGTCTGTAGACTGTGGGAGCACCGAGAGAGAACATGTAAACTCCACACAAAAACGCCCCAGCCAGCGAGCAGGTTCGCCCGCTGCTAACCCTGCTAACCAGTCCAACGTCATGCCTCCCCTCTCGGTGTCATGGGACAAAGCTCCAAAACACGTCTGTTTAGCTTAATAAAGCTTTATTGAGAGCATTGTGGGGGACCCTTTTTCATTTTTACCCCATGTTTAAGTCAAGTTATTCTTAAAGTTGTCTCAAGGCGCTTTACATATGAAGTAGGTCTATACCACAGTCTATAATAATATTATATTATTAATGTAATAGTTCAGTGGCGAGGAGAAACTTCCTTTAACAGGCAGAAACATCAGCCAGATTCAGACAGAGAGGTGGGCGACGATCTGACGACCGGTTACTCAGAGCAGCTGGCTTTTCCTGCGCTTTAAAGCTTGTTATCAGACCTTAAGTCTTTGTTTGTTTGTTTGTTTGTTTTTAGATGTAGTAACAAAAACCTGGCACTAAAGATAATAATAGATAACAATAACTTCACTAATGTAAACATTTATAAGTCTGCTTTAAAAGCAGCATGTCTCTCACAGAGATAACCCAACAGCTCAGTGAAATATACAAAACACAAAACTAGGGCCAGAGCCAGAGCAGTTCTTGGCGTCATTGTACTTGTTGTGTCAACCAATGAGCAAAATGTCGTCTGAGTTATGAGTTGCGTTTTATCCTGACACGTAGACATTTTGTCCTCATCATGCGTGTGTGTTACACTGAACCTGTCAGACGTGTCCCTGCTGTGGCTGCTGTTGTGATGCAGGCCTCGTCTCTCAGCCTTTATTTACAATCGAGCAACAGAAGCATGAACATTGAGACCAAGCAGAGCCCCTCACCACCAGCTGCAGACCTCACTCAATCTCCCAAGATCTCTGTGAGCAGAGGACCAGATTGAATTTTTAGCCGGAGTCTCCCAGGATGAGAGCAGACGTCACCAGAGGATGCTTCCCTCTCTGTGCCTCCTGCTGCGACCCTATAGATGCACGCCACAGATACGAAGGCGTCAGCCACACTATGGGAATGCTCGGGATTCGCTTTAGATTTTACATCTAGTCAACAGAGGGAATTTGCGATAAACAAAGGGAAGTCCATCTGGCATGAATTGCAGCGTCCTCGGAGAGCACAAGCGTGTTTTCTAGATTGGAGTTCTTATAGCTGATCCTGAGTATAAAGATAGTCACACAAAAGGAACAAAGTGCTGTGTGTTTGCTTCGACATTCTTTGATAATTTCAGAGCTAATTTCCCCCATTGTCATTTCAGTTACCACTGTGGCCTATCTGTTTGTGTGTGTGTGTTTTCTGTAAGCAGGATGGGAAAATAAATATTTACCATCTGTGGTGTATTTTCTCCTCTTTCTCTCTCCACCACACAAGATTCCAGCACTTTTTTTTAAATTTTTTTATCAGTGCTGGAGTTCAGCCATGGGCCTTTTTAATTTTCTGCTTTTGTGTTTTTAGCCGAGATTGACAGGCTGCTCTCTCCCTGGAGCATTGTTCTATTAATCTGTTTAATATGCTACAGAAACGTTGGAGTGCTGGAATAGGCAGCTGGGGTAATGGAATCGCAGCAGGTAAAGGGGGGCTTGCATATCTGACGACTGGAGAGGGGGCAAGAGAGGCGCAATAGTCAACTCTGCGTGGCATGGTAACAGCATTTGAACCCCCACATCCCCACCTGATGACCTTGTATGGAGAGACAGGCAGATGGACAGAGATCGCACTGTTACGTACTGTTGTTTGAAAGCACAACGGCTCCCCCGTCTCTTCTCTGTCCTGATTCTTCATAAGAGGCACAGTTAAAGGAGAAGTTCATTATTTTGCACATGAAGCCTTATAATAAGGATATTTACGATCATATAAGATGTTCTACAGCATTATTATGATGAACGGTGCAGTCCTGAGAGCTGGAGCTCGTTGCTGACGTCACTGCTAGCTGAAAACAATGAAGGAGCATGTGCACTCAGACAATTTGTCAAAAAATACAATAAATTTAAAAGGAACTCACAGAATGTTCAGTGGTGTGCTCTCATGTACTGACAATAAAACACAAAGTGAAGCATGGATATATAATCCAAAAGTGGCTCTTCCAGCTGCCTTACGAAACAAACAGTCGTTTCTGGGTTATATACCTGTGTTTAGCTTCGTGTGTTAGTGTCAGTACAAGAGGACACCACTAATCATTCGATGAGTTTCACGTCTTTTTGTATTTTTTGACAGATTGTCTGAGTGCACATGCTTTTCTGTTGTTTTCAGCTAGCGGTGACGTCAGCAACGAGCTCCAGCTCTCAGGACTGCGCCGTCCATCATAATAACGCTGTAGAACAAAGCATATGATTGTAAATATCCTTATTTTACGGCTTCACGTGCAAAAAAACAAACTTTTTAAAAGCAAGCATCTCTGACTTTCAGCATGCCATCAATAAGCACTCCACTGCAGCAGCATGGTTGAGGGTGATGGTTAAGAATGAGACATGCATTGGGAAGGGACTGCCAGCCGAGCGCTATATGTTGAAAATAGTAGGTAAATGCCAATGTATAATTGTATGCCCCCCTTCCTCCCGTTTTCCTCCTCCTGCCCCCTCCTGCTGAGGCAATGAGTTGTGGTTTAATTAACTCTGCCTTAATGGGTGCACAGCAAGAGGGAGGTAGGGTGAAGGGGGGGGGTTGGACGTCGCAGGTTTGCGGGATGTGGCGTTCAGTAACGGCACTGTCCCTGAGAGATAAGCTGGAGACTGTTCACTTCCCTCCAATAAAAAGCTCTCCGCCTGACATCCTCCCTGGTCTAAAGACAGTGGACACTGTGCAGAGACGATGACAGTCCAGCTTGTAGGCTGGAGAATGAATAGCAGAGAGCTAATGACATGAGAACGAGATAAGTATGCACAGGAATTCATCCTCAAAGCCTTTACAGTTTCGCAGACAAGGTCTAACCTCGTTTTATCCTCCACGTAACGCAGAGAGCGTAATGTGCTGATACTCTGACTTAGGTTAAGCTTTTGATCAGTCTGTTATCCCGGACCGGCCTGGGGATAAAAAACAAAGGAGTCACAACTTGAGTGCGATGACACTAAGAGCAAAGATATTCTGGGGAAAGGATTTGTCACTTTTGCTTTTCCCTGAACTGACAGAGAGGACCTCAAACGATACAAAAGCAAAACGATTCCTCTAACCACCATTGCCAATCATTCCTCACAAAATAATGCTCTAATTACCCGCCTTGTACATGAGGATTCAGTCACATGATTGATTTCGAAGGCAGATGAAAATTACACATGCACTTAGCATCATTAAAAGCTTTTGGTTCCAACTTTTAATGAGGTGAACCTCTAATCCAGAATCTCTGCCTCTCACTCCAACCCAGACATTATTGTCATAACGCACAGTGTCCTACTCGGGGGATGATGCTGGAAAAATGCCACTGCCTGATATTTCTTCTGTCTGTGTTAGGTTCTATTAACACCAACCCTCTGCTTTATCTCAGCCACGTAACTGAACCTGTATATCCACCATTACAAAAAAGCTATAGTCCCAAAAAGAAATTACAAGGCCTGATGAAAAGCAATCGAGAGGAAGTTGTGAAGCTGCAAAGGGGCTGCAGATCAAAGCGAGCTGCTGGTAATTAGAATACTTGCTGAAGAGAGGCAGACATCTGCAGAAATCAGGATTTTAGCTGGAAAATTACCTGTTGAGCTGTTCAAATAATAAATGAGAGTCATGTCTTGAAGTGGGGAGACTGAGATGTGGAGCTTTGCAAAGTCAGTCTCACCGGTCGCCTTGCTTTCCCAAGGCAACGTGACAGACACCGAAAGAAAAAAATTATCTCACCTATTTCCTACTTTTCTTCTCTAAATTTCAGCCTCCAAATGCAAAACACTTTCTTTACCTCTGGCACTTTCCCCAGGGACAGTTTTCCTTTATGACTTTCTTGGCTTTTTCAGCATTTTTTGTTACTGTCTGCTTTTCTGGTCTTTGAGGCTCTGCTGCCCCACAGTTAGATTCATAGATCCTATTGATACCATTTGTCATGATGACTTCTAGTAATCAGCTTAGTCACAAAAGTACGGAAGTGTATTGCTGCCACACCATTTAAAAAAAAAAAAAAAAAAAAGGTATCATGTTTTGACATGACAAGTTTATTTTCAGAACAATAAAAGTTTCATGTTACAATGTGATATTTTTACGCTATAACTAGGGAGTCAGTGATAGCGGTAGCAACCTTAACTGCTCCATATTTGTGCTGGTCAGTTGCAGTCAGATGTTAGCTTCCAGGCTAGCTTAGCACACTGTACATCGCTCAAATCTCTCTGTAACTCCATTTCTGACACCATGTTGTAGTCTGTATTATACTGGAACACTGTTGTCGTGAGGTCTGACTCCTCAGTGAAGGGTTTGTGTTCAAATGGCACTTGTAACAAACAGTCAATAAAACACAGAGGCGAAACTAACGACACTATTGTGCTATTGCATTGTCTGAGAGCACATGTATTAAGTTGATTTAAAATACCCATTCATATTTTGAATAAATCCAATCTGAACGTTTCCCTAAATTTAGCTAAATGTGTTATATTTCTAATCTTATCATGTTTAAATGACATGTTTTAAAGGCATCTGCATACTGTGAACATAACAGAGCACAATATGAATTTGAAATGTAATTTCTAATAATGACAAACAGTATTCATGTGCATTTTTACAAAGCGCTACGAGCAGACCTACAGAAAAAAAAAATCAGATGCTCAAATATTGATGAAAGCTGAAATACACGTAAATTTCCATCTCTGAACAGTTTACACACATATTTGTTCTGCACACGTTTCATACTGTAAATGAGAGCCACCATGTTTACAATTTGGTATTTCTTACATGTAGAATAACCTTTTCTGCAAGTCCTGTATTTGCAGTAAAACTGAAAGCAACTTAAATTATGTTGTAAAGAAGAAATCCTCTTTTGCATGTAGATTAGCTAATTTTTGTTTCTGTTCTTCTGTATCTTTGCAGTCACACACATATTGTGCAGCACACAGAGACACACTCTGTTGGGATAGAATTGGTCACCAGTGTTGCTTTTTGTGACCGACTATACTTTGCTTCCTATATGCTGTTTGGGTACCTGTTTATGTGTGTTTATTTGTGTATATGTGTGCATGGTGTTTGCGGTGGCAGTCTGAGACTGTACGTGCTGTAAATGTCACCTGTCATCAGCTGTTTGTGCAGCAAGCGTCCTTGTAGGAAGGAGAAAGTGCCGATGTTGCAGATCCCAGCCTTTGATTTAGACACGAAAGGCAGACTGCCAGAAAACGCACTGAGGCATGAAGGTAAATTCCCATAATTCACAGCTGAAAGGTTAGCCAGTGGTGCACTTTGCTCCTCCCTCATGATAGTTGCTAACAAATGTCACTTGATTGAAATAAGCACAGCAATGCATTTTCTGTGTTAGGTTGTGTTTGCTGGCACAACTCCCCTAGAACTAATACAGAGAACCTCATACAGAGTAAATCCACAGTGTTGGTTTGCATCTGTGCAGATGTTGACCCCGACAGCTTTTGTCAGCCGGTTCATGAACATTAACGCAGCAGTGACACAGTGATTTCTGTTCCTCCTCTGAGACCCTGTTCAGACTGTGCAAGTTTTCACGTCAAACGAAACACTTCTGTTGCGGTTCGGCCTTCCTTATACCTGACAACATCGTGCTGGTGCCCCTGAAACTGCAAAAGTTTGAAACCGGGTTCCAGAGTGCAAGCTTTTGAAACTGCAACCTTCTTTCCGTCCGTGTAAAATGGCAAACTGCAAAACCTGTGATAGCGGTGCTTCGCTAATGCTAATGCTAGCGCAAGTCAACGCATTCTGCAGTAGCCACTACCAAACTACATAACAAAATAAACACTCAGCAGTGGACTGCAAGCAGGCCGAATATGACAACAGTCTGTTGAGGTGAATTTGAGCGCTCATAGAATAATTTTAGAAGTCAAATTATGGCTGAATTTCTTTAATTTGTGGCTGCTTGGGGCTCAGCAGCAACAGGAAGTCAACAACTTTAAGCAGCTCTAATGGTTTGGGCCTGGCAAAATACCACAGCGCTTACAGTTTTTCATGTAAATGCAGATTTTTTTTTTTTAAAGATGCGAAGGAAAGACTTGTCCATTTCAAATAGGGCTGCTCAATACAATCACCTTTAAATTTGATGAAACACCACTTGACATTCTCCCCGTTTAATGTGTAAGGTTAATAAGTTAGAATATAAACAAAGAAAACAATTACATCTGAGATCATCAAGTTGATGAATCCATAGTCCAAAAATATGCCTAATAATCAGTCTAAAATGCTACTTCATGGTGTTTTGTTTGTAGTTTTTTTCCTTAAAATGTAAGTAGCAGTAACATTTCTATTTTATGTCTGTTTTTTTTTTTTGTTTTGTTTTGTTTTTTGCTAATGTCACTTTTAGTTAACAGAGCTTTTTGGAACATTTCTTATGCTGGTATATATTAAAGATTAAAGCATTTTACTGTGTAATGGCGATACATGTGATAAATAGGATATATAATTAAGTAATAATGTAATATGGTGACATAAAGGTATTTGGATTTTGCACCACACTCCAAATGATTTGTAATGCAGTGACCAGAGCGGTTAGATATTTTTTTTCCTGTTCTGGATGGTAATGTTGGAAATAATAATCATCTAGAAAACTGAACTAGAAACTGTAATGCCACTTGATGCTGGCATGCAAATCTGGTTAAGATGTGTAAACTTTTCTCTCAAATTACAAAAGCAAACACATATATCCAGGATAGCAAAAGTTAATTTCTGTTAATGTTTCTAAGGGAGGATCTCTTAAGTAAACTGGATCATCTTCTTCTTCTCTTCTTCTTCTTTTTCGGTTTTTATTTCTATTAAGATTTGACGAAAGCTGTTATTGTTTAATCTTAGTGGAGAAATTGGTGTCCACAATAAAATTACTAAAGATAGACAAAATCATTAAAATATAACTAAAGTGTTAATGAGCTTGAGTAGTATATTAAGGCGTCCTGTAGGGTTCCTTTCTTGTTTGAATTCAAACTTGTTATTTGAATGTAGATTGTATGATTTTTACCTAAGGTGAGATATGGCACCAAATTTAAACTTTATATTTTTATAATATTGCTGGAAAACCAGAAAGTAACTCTCTCTATCGCCAATAGGGCGCAGCCATCTTCACACAAGCTAAGTGGTGACGTCACTGGTATGGTTCTGGTGCTGCTTGTGAGGAAGACAAACATTCCATCTCCGGTGCGGATGAACCTTCCTAGCTGTTTTGACCGACGAAATGGAGTTTTGGATTACTCATACAGACATGAAAACACAAGAGAGGAACCATTATGAAGGTAGTGAGAAATAAACTTGGTAAAAAGTTATTTTTTCCAAGGCTAGACTAACTTTATTATCTCTTAATGAGGAGGGAGCTCTTCACTTCCAAAGTAACGTTAACGTTACTGTGTTACTATGTTCTTTTAGAAGCAGCGAGATCTTTGTGGTGTCTTCACATTAGGAATAAACAGACTGTTTTGTCCACTTACAAATGGATGGACGCATGTTTACCGACCCAAAACGACGGCTTGGTTAGCTAATGTTAGCTACATTAGTTGGTGACATTACAGTAATGTTATATTATAGCCGTTGTTAGTCTTTCAAATCAGTATTGTGAACCGACACCTTAATGGAGACAAGTTAAACACACTCAGTTACTCACACCACCAAGGTGTTGGTTCACAACATTGATTTAAATTACTAACGTTAGCCAGCTTTACATTAACGTCACCATGATCATCAGCAGCTAATGTAGCTAACGTTAGCCTAATCAAGCTG
>JAQLOL010000024.1:890525-903995 GCA_029783665.1 Naso thynnoides
GCTGTGAGCCGCTGTGCGCCGCGCTGCTTTGAGGGACAAAAGCTGCCTCTGTAAATGAAATGTAAATAGATGTTCTATAATATTTACTTTTGACACAGACAATGATAGTTGCTAAGCAACCAAGATGCAGCTGGCGCTGTGCAAAAATGCATCAATTTAACCGCAGCAAACTCTGTGCGGTCATTATGCACCCCTGGGGCCAAAATAGGTAGAAATGATCACATCTTCTTTGCCTTTAGTGGAATTTGTATAAATAATCTCTTAGATAAAAATTCTGACATTCTTTAGGAAAAGTCAGGGACCAGCAGCACTGTAATTTAATTCAAAACAGTTTTATGACATTAGAATGTGAAAACAGTCAAAATGACCGTCATGGCTGCTCAAGTGTTAACATTACAAATGACTTTTCATTTACAGAGGCAGCTTTTGTCCCTCAAAGCAGCGCGGCGCACAGCAGCGCAGAGCAGAGCTCACCTGCATCAGCCGGCAGCAGATCTGGATGATCTGTCTCTGGTGAAAGTGGCTGTTGGTTATCAGCTATGCTGCTTTTACCGGGGGGGGGGGTATTTGACTTTAAGATAGCTGCAGCCCAAAACCCTTACAGGGTAGAAGTCAAAGACACACGCAAACCACATTCAGGTCTCTTTAAACATATTCCCTCTCCAGAACTTCTGAATGAATCATCTCCTTCCTGCACTTCCTGGTTTCCCCAAAATTCTCATATTATTTTTTTCTCCTTTTAACACCCACCACCACCGCTCTTGCACCCTCGGTCCCCTATCTCTTTCTTTTCCCCTATTTTTCTTGGCAATTTCTAATCTCTTCAAGCAACTCTTCTAAGCCTAGGTGTGCTTCAAAAACAAATCAATAGAAGTATAATAGCACTGTGCATGCTTTGTAATTTTATATCGTTATTTTTTTTCTCATTTTTTCCCCCTTTCCATGCTTACTTCTCATGCATCAAAATGAAGGGAGGGGGGGTTGATGGGTGGGGGCATACAGTAGAGTGCCCTCATAAACTTTATTTAGTATTCTATGAATTTCAGATCAGTTATGTTTCATAATGACACAGCAATGCGGTTGGTTGGCGGAGGGAGGGGCAGGGGCAGGGAAGGCAGATGGAGAAAAAGGAAAAATCAATACGACTAGCACACTTTTTCCCCGGCATGGCAAAGAGAGGGGATCTATTGTGGGGGAATGATGATTTATGTCAGGGGTGGAAGGGCCGTCAGGGTGCGTCGGGGACGAAGGTGTGCGCCAATAATGATTAATGCCCTCCATCCTGGAGACAACCCAGCCAGCACTCTTTAAGTCTACCCCCACACACCACACCATCCTGCCTCTCTCCTTCCAAACCAGCATCCCCTCATCCCCTAGTTCACACAGGACCTTTACCTCCTTTGTCAGACTGCAGCGGCAACCTTCTCACCATACATGCACTTATTTGAATTAAATTTTTTTACAAAAAGCTTATGACGGTAATAACAATCACTAAGAATGTACCAATGCTTTCCAGTTCCTTGTAGATGGCTTTCTCTGATTGGCTGTTGTCATCTTATTGAAAATAAGAGGCGTAATCATCCCAATAAATATCAAACATGTTTGAAAATGATCAAGGAGGCCCCAACGAGTCTGTCAGCCGATCATGGCGGATCGATCTGTAACCTGCTCACATTACAAGATGATCTGGGCTGAACATCGGGGCCAAACGCGGTCTCAGACCAGATTTCCCTGCTGATTGTGTGGAATGGGGTTCAAACAGCCAAAGAATCCTGCACTGTGAGCCCGGCGTTACAGTCTAAATCCATCCCCGCTGTGCTGTGCACAATTTAGGCCCAAGTTACGTGCTGCCTAAATAGCAAAGTGGAGTCAGACACACACCAGTTGAACTAGCTTCATAGGTCATCGATTGTCAAAATAGGGCCCCATGTCTCTTGTGTTTCTTTTAATGGGGTGCATTGCGGTTATTCGCTATTCTGTACTGGGGCCAACCGTCCAGTCATGAATGATATCACTGAAAGATTCACAGCTGTGGTTTTGTTACAAACACTCTTATCGTGAGACAAACAGTCATAAGTCTGGCAAATCATGAGGATTTAGTGGATTAAATTGCAGTATAGTACAGTATGATTCACCTTGTTGTTGTGGTCCAGTATCCTCTGACCTGCTTCTGTCCGGCTGACTTCATGCCGGTACTACAGGTTACAACTGTGATGTAGTGAAGAAAAAACAATCTGCAAAGGGTGTTTTATTTTTTTAAACTGCCGTTCTGTGTCTGTGACTTCCTGCATGACTTGAAGTACTCTGTGCAGACTGACACAGCTTGTGTCAAAAACTGACTCACAGCAACATTTGCGGACACCTCTGAGATTCCCTGTGGCGCCGGCAGGATCACGAGCATTGACTAGAATGGCTGATGTGCCCAAGTTTAGTATTCTAACATTTAGCACTAAGCACTCAGGAAATGCAGCAAAAAAAACCACTGAGGATATTTTATCATCAAAAATACATGTTATTCCTTATAAATTAAGGTTTTTTATGAGGAGGATTCTGTTATGTCTCCTGGAAAAATCACGTCTGCTTGTTTTAGCACTTTAACACTAGTGAGTTGAAAACCTTGCAGAAATCAGAAATCATAGCAGGTTTTTTCATGTTGAGACAATGATTCACTTCAACACTTTGAACTGATTAAAAGCTTATTTTACATTAATACTGGAATTAATGTACATACAAGTAAAAAGCATTAAAATGGCACCTGATCAATGTTAGTTAACGGTTTAGTTCAGAGTCAGCCACTTCGCAATCCTGCTGAAGATAATCGTTTACTAAGTTCCTGTTGACACACTGCAGTGTTGAGCTCATTTTTGATTTGCAGAA
Organism: Naso thynnoides; assembly: GCA_029783665.1. NCBI lineage: Eukaryota > Metazoa > Chordata > Actinopteri > Acanthuriformes > Acanthuridae > Naso > Naso thynnoides. The sequence continues at coordinate 893,403 of JAQLOL010000024.1, forward strand.
TATGTTATTAGTTGTCCAGTCACTTTCTCTCCACCTACCCTCCTGCTCTCACACCCCCGCTCCACTCTCTCTGCTGTTCTCGGTGTGCCACGGGGTGATGGATCTGCAGCTCCCCAGCTGTGTGGCTGCAGGACAGGGGCGGTCACTTTTAAGCCCAGCATCAGCACTTTGTCTCTGCCAGACCTGTCAGCGCTCACCACTCGACACAAGGAAAAAGAACAGACTAGCAAAGACAGAGGGAGGTGGGAACGACGAAGCGGACAGAGGGTGAGATGGACAGAGTGAGAGATGGCCACCTGATGAAGGAAATGAATAGATGGAAGAGACTTAACAGACAGGAGATGAAAAGAGAGGTGAAAAAGAGGAGACGAAGTGCCTCCCTCCTCTATCATGCCACGGCTAAGAAGGGCCTTGCAGACACCAGTGTGTATGTGTGTGTTTGTGAACGTGAGAATATTTTCTTGGTCAAGTAATGTGTGTGCTATGCCTGGCTGATCCTAGATATCATTCTACTGCTGTTTACTGTTTTTTGTTTCCACCACATAATTAAATAGATGCAACTTGATTGATTTTATATAGAATGAGATTAGGTGGTAACAGGAAATGCTAAAGGGTTAAAGTTATTCATAGCAAACACATAATAAGACACTCATGACACCATGATCTACAATTGTAGAGTAAAAAGCTGCAACACAAGGTTTATGAAATGTTTAATGTCACACCTTAAATAATGACATTCACATAGTAATAAGTTCTTGTTTTGGGTGCTAAGACATCATAAGTTAAATGTGCATATGATTATACTTCAAAACACGGCAATCGCCAAAACTCTGACAGCTTGGTGCAAAGTCAATAAAATAAAAAACACTACTTTCTCACCTACAACTCAAACAACCAGTGGAACAACCCAGACATCACCGCACAGGAATCACCCCTAACTGAGCCGAAATGGAAGGGAAAAGGTATTACAAACGTCCACCACACGCTTTATTAATGATCCAACAGCTCACTGATGTGGTATTGACAAACAACACTTATTTCAACATGTCCAATTAAAACAGGCAATCAAAGCAAAAATAAATTCCACCGGCATACACCTGCAGCAGCCTAGCCTGGCATAGACTCATTTTTAAGCGATAATTACTCCGGTACCTCTCATTTTACCGCTCATTTCCAAGGGGTAATACTGACAGACACAGTCAAAACTGCCTCTGATGCAACTGGACACACATGCAACCATACAACCAATCAGAGCTGTTTACCCCGTCTTTGCCCTCTAGGCGAGTCACCACCATGTTTATTTTCAGTGAAGTTTCAGGCAAGCTAAAAAACCTCTCATTATTGAAAACTAGGCAATATTAACTAAAAGGAATATTCTGACAAGACAGAGGTCAACCTTGGAGAACCAGCAACCACTGTTTTTATGTGATTACTACACATAAGGAAGAATAGGAGCATTTGGTAGGAGTCTTTCTACCGACCTGCGCAGTGTCGACCTGAGACAGCCTCAGTGCAACACAACACGTTAACAAACACCAGACAAAAGCACTAAAACTGATGTAAATAGCTAATATCACAATACAACAACATCTATGTGATTATTTATCAGGTTGTCGAAAATTCAAGTTAATAACCGTGTCCCTTGACTGTCTGTAGGCTATTAAGGATTTGTGTCGGCTGCCGTGTACACAGACGGGAGCTGCCATCCGCGGCCCCGATAAACGGTTGTGACTGGCCCGTCCCGTTTTTTATACGGGGGGAATGGGAGGGATCCAAGACCATTTTCACGAAGCAAATAAATTCACTAAATGAATGGGTCTGGTTTACCAGGCTAGTGGCAACCAACACTAGACAAAATCTCACAATAAAAAAAAAAAAAAATCCCAAATGAGTGTAAACTTTTTGACAATACACCCCAACCTCCAATGAACAAATGGAAAAAGACCTCAGTATCCACACCGATAATCAATTTTAGAGCAAAAGCTGCAGTAACAGGGCTGCGGTTTAGATGTAACATAATGAAGAAATAGGCTTTATATTGAGCATTTTATTGGTTTTGGGTCTCACTGTCTATAACTAACATAATGCTTGTTGTCAGTATGGATGGTGACTATTTTTTTTTTTTAAACATATAATCAACAAGGAAAAATCTTGTGATCAGGATGGGCTGAACCAGGCCAGTGTCAGATCTGTTTGCTAAACAAAATACTTTCCATTGCTAATCTCGATGAAGGAGCAAACATTAAGCATCAGAGTACAAAATTAACCGTAACGCTAATCCACTAACATACGCAGTCAATACTGACAACAGCTAAGTGACCAGAAAGAGGTCGCATGCAGTGTGAGCGTAGCTGTTAGCTGCATTAGCTCTACTGTTAGCATGATGCTATGCTGAAGCTGTTGAGTCTTCGCCTTTTAAGAATGCAGCCGGTTAACGGCTTCGCTCGTGCTCAGCTGCTGCTACCAACTTACTGTCAGCACACATACACAAACACACACATTCACTTCGTCTTTTATTCCAACTCTTCAATTTAGCAGCTAATGTCTCTATACATAAGTACTGTTTACTTCCTGCCTCCCAGACAACAGAAAGCTCCTCTTCTTTGTTGGTTTCACTTATAAATTAAAAGTAACATGGCCTTCCACTGTGTCGCCGTATTTAATGTGATATTATTAACTGCCGCACTGTCTGAGTGATTGAACAGGATGTGCAACTCCGCAAATAGAAAATCTATTGGTGGCGGGTGATAATTTATTTGTGGCGGGCCACCACAAATAAATGAATGTGTGGGAAACACTGGTTCTGTCGGATAGCTCAGTTCTGTTAAGATATGTTAACTAAACTACAACTAATTAAGTGTTATACCTTATGTTGTACCTATGGTTGAGAAGATTGACCTGAATTTAAGTGTAATTTCAAGGCTGCATACATGTTGGGCTGAGATTGGCAGATCAGTAATGTCCCAACACAACAGTTTGACCACTGGGCCCCCTTACAGGATAAAGTTACTTTATATTAAAGTTGGTTTCTACATTTAATCCATCCCTGAAGAGCAGTAGGCTGCCACAGTATGGTACCCAGGGACCAACTCCAGATTTTAGCCAGTACCTTGGTCAAGTGTACTGGCTGGAGATAGACCTATATACATGTTTTGAAGGCAGGGGAAGCCAGAGCACTTGGAGAAAACCCACGCAAACCTACATGTCATAAATATAAGAACCTCAGTGTTGGCTGAAACGCATAACAAAAACTATTTTGTGTCCCTACTTTGAAATCAGTAGTGGTTATCTTACTCTGTAACTCAACATGTATCTTTAATTGAATAATTCAGTGCTCTTTGTCTAAACATGCCATTAACATTATGGAAAATATCTCACTGTGTCCAAACAATACAGTTTGAAGTCCTCTTGGGAAATGCACTTTCGTTAGGTTCCTTTCGACGAAAAATGTCTGTTGGTCCTTGACCTCATGTTCATCAACATTCAAAGTACCCAAATGACATCGAGTGCATGAAGATATGAGAACTAAGGGCAAAAGACCCTGATACAATGACAATCATTTCTGATATCACCTTTGATTCGCTTAAAGAATGAGCAGGGAGATTGAATTTCTGCGAATGTCACGGCGCACCCAGGAGGCCATTTATACCCTGTACATGTTCTCACTTTGTGTTGGGTATTCAAGAAGAAACTCCACGCGGAAGGCATCTTTTGTATCAGGCACTATTATTACCTGTGAAGCAGGGAGCGCCCCCGTGAACTATTTTAATGCATGAACGGGACATGGGGTTCGCAGGGGGGAGGAGAGGGGAGGAGAGGGGAGATACTATTGTGTCCTCTGTTGCCTGTCTGTATGTCTCTGCAAACAATGGATGATGGCGACTATACTGGCCTCCGCAGTGGGTTGCTTCTACCTTCAGGGGGTTTGCTGGAGTCTCCACTGTCCAACATTCGAGATAACAAAGGGGATTTCCTACACATGTAAACACATGATGCTGAAGGAAGGTGCTGTTTTATATATTATGTGTATGTACTAATGTGTTTACATATATATGTGTGTGTGTGTGTTTATGGGTATAGATGTATATCGATATATTTATACAGTATATCTTTTCTTTTTGTCTTCTCTGTGTGTAAAGATTAAGATTACTTTGTATGAAATGTGCTACACAAATGAAATTGGATTTGATTTGATCATTAGCTCTGTGTGTGCAGCTTTACATTTCAGAGGTAAAGACTAAAAAAAGTAGAGGACACTGGTTACAAAGACTTAGGAAGTAATAGAATGGGAGGAGGGTTGGAAACCTGATTTCCATCCTCCGCTAACTACCTCTGCCTGTGTAGAACGCCAGTCCACATCCTGCTGTGATGCACGTGTATGACACTCAAAAGACAAAAACGAAATAGGAGTGGTGGTTGGATGAGGTGAACAGCAGCTTAGTCAGTGACTGTCACACTTTTTTTGGACATCCCAGTGCTGTACTTAAGACCAACAAACCGAGACCGAGTCAAGACCGAGACCAAAGCGAGCACAAAGTATGGGAAAGAGAGTAACTGACCCTTCACTAAGCCACGCCCCCTTAGTTACTGCTGCTTTCGGAGCTAGCATTGAGCTGTTAATAATCACACTACCTGGAGAAATATTGTCTAATTTTCAAAAATAAAAAAACAAAAAAGTGATGTCAGACAGAAGCAGACTGAAGGTCTGCAATAAGCCTTTGAATAATAAATACAGGAAGTCAAAGTGACTTAGCACTGAAAACAGGTTACTGTGCGCTTACACCAAAAGCCTTATGAGAGTAAGCGCTCATTTATTTTCAATGTACGCTCACGACAAAGGGCGTCTGCAGCAAGCAGTGTGATGGCAGCGACATGAATGACCACAGCTTTGGATTTTATGCAAATTAGTGGCGGCAACGCCAAAGCAGCAGTCAATTGCAGATCGGGATATGATTGTCTTCCCGCAGCATGAAAAGTTTCTGGTTTTCCAGAGCTGTACACTGCGTCTCTGTTCTGTCTACCGTGACACAGACGCCTGTGAGAAGGTGGCAGAAATAGTTGGGATATCTGGTGAATGATTAGGCCCCTATGTGATGTGAATCCATACAAACAAATGCAACCCATGAGCCAGTTAAACAAGGTGAATCAATAAGTTCACATATTACTTTTAACAATTACTACAGTAGTCAAAATAAATCAGTAACGATGATTACAGCCAAAGGTGATGTCTGCAGCACTGCTTGAATGTCCAGCCCCCGGCCTGCGACTGCTAGACGAGCTGGCAGCGCCGGCCAGGGCACTGCCAGCGACCTGAGTGTTTTTTTTTTAAGCTTTTGGAGTTTTGAATATGAAGATACACGTGAAAGCCGACAGATCACAGTGCAGCGGCTTCAACTTGTGTTTCACTTCATTCATAAAACAAATGAGAACCCTTCTAACGATTTAGGACCCGTTTAGGTAAGGTTAAGGATGTGATTCTTTGTATAGTAACACTAAAAGTAAAGTTGGGCTATTTGGTCCAGTTTGAGTTCAGGATAAACACTGCAAAGTGACGAAAGCTGTAATTTCCAGACTTCAGTCATAAACTTTAGCTTAGCTAGGTAGGCTTGCTAAAGCAGACATAGTTGTGCTTGTTAAACTGTGACGGGTTCAATGGGTAATAAAGATGCACAACCTGTTTGCCCAGAGCATAACATTACATTTTTCAGTGTTTGATTTTGAAAAGGTGAAGAATGTAAATCTCCTTCAAACCTCGCCGAATAACGAGCATCACTTAAAAGTACCCCAGACACAATGTTTAACCACAACAAGCTTAAAATCCTCAGAACAAGCCACAAAAAATGATGAAGATCTGAAAAGCTTGCATGAGTTTCAATGGAGCGCAGGTAGTTGTCAGACTCCGGAGAGAGCTGGCAGATGCTACGCTCCGATTGGCCCGTTTGCATTCTAGGGTGACGCTTAGCAAAAGGGTCAACTGAGGGAGCTGAAGAGGAGATCATTGCTTTGACAACACATAATCACTAGCAGTAATGTTAAAAGGTAACAAGGGGCCCCAGTGTAGGCTATTATGAAGGGCCCTCGGGCTCCTCAGTTACGAAGCACACACGACCACACACTTAGACATACGTACAAAAGTAGGGGTATTTATAAAGTATCAACCGTGTCCTGGATTTTAACAGTAGAAATGTGAATCCAAGCTGGAGTCTTGTCCTCTTATCACATGATCAAACAGAGACTTAAGATTGGGCAACAACATACACACATTACCCAGCAATCATCATTGCATCTGTATGTGACATGAATACCAAAAGAAATAAGAGAATATTTACTTGACTGAATAGTTTTTAAGAAGTTTTTTTTCTTCATATTTTTTAAAATACTTTTTGTTTTCATTAATAATATATGTATATATATATGTATATGACATTTATAGGTTAGAAAAGATGGAAATGGAAAAAAGAATAATAAATAAATAGTAAATAAATTAATAAAATCAAACCTAAAATATTTCTTCACATCATGTTGCTCATCACACCCACACATCAACTTGCATGTTCATTGAAAATTTTTTTTTTCTCCAGGTGATTTAAAAAAAAAGAAAAGGAACTGATAAATGCAGGTTATAAGTGGCAGGAATGGACAGTTTGGAGGCAGTAATAAGCAGAGAGAGAACTTTAAGTCATCACACTTTTCGTTCTCCTTTTATTTCCACAAGTAATGCACTATGGACTCAAAACACAGTTATTTTACAAATGGAATTACACAGGTACACAGATGTTCATAGACCATCCAGCGCACAATAGTCAGTCTGGTACACTTATTTAAAGAATGTGGCATTAAGGTGTGTGTGTGTGTGTGTGTGTGTGTGTGTGTGTGTGTGTTTGTGTGCTCCTACACAAATTTGGTAGGCATGTACGTAAACTGTACACTTGTTTATTTGTTGAGGCCCAGCCTTGAGCCTTAGCCTTGGAGAGATCTGGACCTGGAGTCCGGCGTGCCAATCAATAGCAAATTAGCCCACTAGGAAAAGGACAGAAGAAGAATAGAAAAGGACAACAAAGGCATGCCCTGCTCTCTCCAATTCACACAGCTGCATCTTTCTCCTCTCACCTTGCTCCATCGACCCCTGGCCCCACACACGCTCTGAATGTCCCCGTGTAAACACAAAGCTACTTACCATTCTCCATCCCTTACCTATGAGAGTGTGTTTGCAGTCCGCTGCCCTTCAACCATTCATTAATAACACGGCCCCGCCTGATATCTTTAAAAAAAATCACAATGCAAGCTCATGCCACATTCTGCTTTTCAGATCACACAGGCTGCGACTGAAATGGAAACAGCATTGTTTGCTCTCAAGTGTTACATATATTAAAAATCTGCATCCAGCAGATTGCATAGATTTGAGGAGCTGCTTAAAATAATGCTATTGAATTTAACGGTACTTAATAGATGCATAAATTCTAGTGCTGCTGTATGAAAAGGAAAATGGTATGATGTGGCAGATCAGCTCAGCAGGGACATCATTTGATTTCTGTGAATGTCACAGCTCTTCGTCACAATATATACTTCAGGAGAAAAGATAGATTATGTGATTGTAACAATAAATAATTAAATAAATAAGGACAGTAATGAGAGTAATTATGCTGAACTTCAACAATCTGACCTGCAGTATAACACAATGCAAAAGCTGAATAGAACAGCATTTCTACACAGTGAGGAGAGCAGCTGTCACAAACAGTATGGCTTCAGACCTGACCGCCGTCATCTGTGCAGCTGAATGAATAGTGAATGACGAAGGGAATGTTGAGGAGTCCAGAAGGAAACAGAGGCTGACCCTCGTGTAAACTTACGATGTAAAGACAGGCAAACATGCTTTGTTTCATTGCAATAAATGGAATTATTTTAAATAACATGTAGGACCATAATTCTTCCAAAATAACCTTATAAACTGTGAGGTTGTATTAAAAAACTTACATTCAGTGCTTTTGCATTAGCCTGACACATTATGTATTTTTTTTACAACTTTCATTTCTAAAAGCATTCAATGGTGATGTCGACTAGAAACAGGTTCTAAGTCACACCCCTTCCGCTGGACCCCATGTGACCTTATTTCTGAAGTTTCATATATGATGTTTGTCATTTTAAAAGATAATTTTACAAATAAATAAAGTCCCTAGTACCACTGTGACATTGTCCACATCAGCCAGCTCTAATGGGGGGATCCCAGTCAGGCATTCCCAGGCTAGGGTTAGGGTTGATCTCTCCACCTGGACCTGCATCTGCCCCGGGGCGTCCTCCCAGCTGGACGTGCCTGGAACACCTCCATAAGGAGGTGACCAGGAGGCATCCTTACCAGATGAACCGCCTCAGCTGGCTCCTTGCAACGCAAAGGAGCAGCAGCTCTACTCCGTGTTCCTCATAGATGACTGAACTTCTCACCTCATACCTTAGGGAGACCCCAGCCACTCTCCTGAGGAAACCGATCTCATTCTGTCTGTCATGATCCACCCATTTATGACCCCTTCACCTGATACTCTGCACCTCCCATAATATCTCCAGAGAAACCTGTCATAAGCCTTCTCCAGATTCACAAAGCACGTGTAGACTGGTTGAGCAAACTCCCAGGCCTTCCAAGAACCTTGTGGGAGTGAAAAGCTGGTTGGTTGCTCCACGACCAGGACGAAATCTGCGTTGTTCCTCTTCAGTCTGAGGTTTGACGAGCAGACCCTCCCTTCCAGCACCCTAGAGTAAACTTTCCCAGGAAAGGGTCAGTAACGTGATGCCTCTGTAGTTGGCATACACCCTGATTTCTAGAGTTTGGTACAAATTTGTCATGAAAATTTGATTCTTTTCTTTTTTATCATTTTCAATCTTGCATAGATGATCTGCCAAACCTAAACCATAGTTTTTAGGGTTTTGTTTAATTTTCAAATTTCAAGCTTCTAGTCTGACAGTATGTTGACGCAAACATGTAAGCTAAGAAAAAAGGACAACGGAAAGGCAACAAAGTGCAAAGATAATACACACAACTTCTGGTTTTCAATGCAAGTGCTTTTTTCCCTTTTTCTTTCAACAAATGCTGAAACAACAAGTGTGAACACCTATCATTTATACAGCTAATCATTTTCACTGGGATCAGTGTTTGGCTGTAATATCTGAAGTAATGTCATGAAAGACTTCCCACCTTACCCCCTTAACATTCCATCACGTATGCAACATCCACGTTTATTGTTGGTTTTTTTCCTGACTGTTGCTTTTACAGCTTTCATAATTTCCATAAGATTATTAACACATTTAGTGACGCACACATCAGCATCTGACAAGGTGCTCCCACAGCGGTCCATCCCTGAGGAACAGAGACAAATCCCCGCTGGAGAGTTTTTCCACCAGTGCAGTTACAGCACAAGTCTCTCTTTTCTTCACACATCATGAGAATGAGCTACTACTACTAAATATAGAGGTGAGCTTAGAAGTTTCAGTCTCTTGGGCTCTGGGCAAGTCTTTTTTGATAATATGACCTAATTTTATGGGTCCTATATAAACCAGCCTTTGTGGAGTTACAAGCAGAGACACCTAGTGAAAAGGCTGGCTGTGACATGGATGTGTGTGAGGAGGGAAATTCTGTATATCCATATATATTTACATTAGAGAGAGACAAAGAGAGGATATGCTCTACATATACAAACATACATTTTTATTTGTGTGTGTGTGCGCGAGTGTGTGCACGTGTGTGTGTGTGTGTGTGTGTGTGTGTGTGAAAGAGAAAGTATTCATTGCTGTGGCAGCTGGAGCAAGAAAAAGTGGAGCGGATCCCAGTGGTGAGACTATTAGCGCTTGTGAATTATAAAACTATTAACCAGAATGTGGCTCCCAATTAAAAGATGATTCAATATCAAGATCTGATGGCTGAATTTTGATTAAGCAGAGACCCCATTAGGAATGAAGGGAGATGGACGGCAGTCTGCGACTGGGCCCCACATATGAGGCAGTGGTCTAATACAGATTTGTCTCTTTTTAGGCAAATTAAGGTTAATTACTTTAAATAACATGGCTGGGAGCAAATGGAGGGAGAGATGTGTTTTAATTCTCTGGACAGTCAGAGGGCAGGTGGAGAAGGTGAACCTGCTTGTCTGCTAGAGGCTATTGTCTTCCAAGGGTGAATGGGCACACACACACACTCTCTCTCTTTCTCTCTCTCTCTCTCTCACACACACACACATTTATTTTACTTCACTTATAAGGCCTTTCCATCGAAATTGTTCATTCCTTAAATCCCTGAACCTAATTTAAACTTAATCATTATTCTAATCTTGACCCTAAACCCAACTTAACCCTAAATATCCTTTAACCAAAGCTCCCACTTTTAATCCATCCCTTATTCTGATCTTAATTCTTTATCCAGACTCTAATCCTAAAGGAGGACTTGTTTTGGTGTCCAGAAAGATTGATTTAAAGACCTCCTAACACACAATGGAGTATAAACCTGGACTAAACATCATTTGTCCTCAAGGAAATAAATCATCATGTGATTGTTAACCCGTTGGTGGCGTGACTATGTCCAGCAACTTTAATGGGAGTCATTATTTGTGTAAA
>JAQLOL010000024.1:959038-975349 GCA_029783665.1 Naso thynnoides
ACTTTTTACAGACAGTATAAAAATACTCCCAGACACAGTGCTTTAAGTGGAAAAAAAAACTAGTACCTGTACTCCCTGTATTCACCTGGTGGCATGTGAATCAGATTGCCGGTATTGGCAAATCATCAAATAATAGTCTACATTCTAAATTTTTACAGTAAAAAAAAAGAAGAAGAAGACACTAGAAGATAATGCTGATTTTCACAAAATTAATTTATTAAACAAACAAGAGCTACTCTTAGTTTTCTGTCTTGGTATTTGAATATTTATATTCGACTGTCAGGGAGCTGTGTCATCATCAGAGCCCATTATGGTTCCCACGCCGACATTACTGTTTATTTTTGATTTCTTTGTTTTCCCCCGTTTATCTAACTTGTGACTGGCTCTGACACGCAGCTGGTGAGTTTTGACAGACAACAGAGCATGAAGCAAACGCACAGCAAAGCCGTTCCGGAGCACACGGAACCTTAATTCAGGAGGACGTAAAAAAAGAGAAAAGGGAGACGCATGTGTCATGTAGTGCACCCTAATGTAATGAATCGCCAGGAGACACTCTGATACAGAAAGGACAGGAAAGGGTACTGGGAGCTTGTGAGAGGTCCCCTGTATGCTGTAAAAAGTCCCAGGACAGCAGGAAGTAAAATCTAGAAGCGGGGGTACGGCGTACTGGTGCGTACTGGTCCGCTTAAAACACTGGCCAGACATATTTAAAACTGATTTGATGTCAACGAATGAAAATGAGTGTTGTTTACTCCACAATCACATTGTTGGTGATCAACAGCATTAAACTAACTGAACAAATTGCATTTTCTGTGATTAGCCATATTCAAAATACAGGTCAACTCACGTTTAACCAGTTGAATGTTTTTCATGTGAAGCTGCAGCTGTAGGAAATGTTTGGTTTGCATTAGCTGTAACTTGACACTGTGCTCTGCATACGGTGAGTGTTAGAGATCAGATCTCAAGGTGGATAATGAGAGCGCATTTTAATGCCAGGTGTAAAAGGGGTGTCAGTTTGCTTTAACACAAAAAGACGACTCTGTACAGACCGGACGCTACAACTGGTGTTTGTGTACACTGACATATTCACTGGTTTAGGCAAAACAGTTGTTTGTTTTCTCTCTGTGCGATCAGATCCCGACTGGCTGTCAAACTTTGTCCCAGGCAGATTCTCACAGTTGCACACAGAAAGTAAAATGACAGAAGACAGAAACATCAATAAGAATTATGTGTATTTTCCACATAGTGTCTCAAGATGTTAATAAGACAACATCACAACGCTTTCAAATATTAAACAAATCATACGAGGTCAAACAACTCTCTTAAAACATCTAAAAAAATGAATTATTGTGTGTATGAAACCATACCCCCAAAAGAAAAGAAATGCTACTTCACATGTAACTGATGTTACACAGCCAACATGTCTTTAACACAAAATTTACACACACAGCACATGTTTACACAACCTACAGTGACTAAATGCTGTGTATGTAGCAGCTTAATGTTCATCTGAGGTGAGGATAGCAACAATTTCAAACAGTAAGAGAGGTACCGCTGCTGCAGAAATTCACTTCAAAATTACTACTGTACAATGGAGGAAATTGTAGTTTAGACAAAAGCTGGAGAAAAGTGAGCATTCTGTCAATAAGGGGAGTGGTAATTACAGTAGAAAGAGGCAACTATCACATCTAATCCTCCATCTCTAACCAACTGCCCAAATCCTCTATCACACACACACACACACACACACACACACGCACAAAGCTTCTTGCCGTGTAATAACAGTTTACGGAGCAACATTGTACAGCCACATAATAGCCATGTTTTAATTTGCTCTAACAACTCTAATTATGCCTCTTATTGATTCCGGCCCACATTTTAATAGGAGCAGCCACGCCTCTTGTGTTACCAGCCATTGAAGGTGTTCAATGGTGAACATTTGAAGCTTCTCTTCCTCTTCATCCCACATGGATGTGTCCCTGACAGTGTAATTTGTCCCCCTGATTCTGTGGTCGCTGTAAACATCACACAACAACAGTCATTTTAGTACTCAAAGAAGACCTTGTCCCACCCCCCACCCCCTCCCAGTACAGGAGACAGGGAGAGAGGCGACAACAAAAGGTAAAGAAAGGCTAGTTTATTGTTGACTGTGCTCAAGTGGGGCAATCTCAGTGTTTTGCAGCAACAGCTCACCATTTTGTTTCTAATTGTGGTGGCAGTTTTGGAGTCAAGGTTGTTGGACGACAGATGGTGTAGACATTTTTCTCACCTATAGATGTATGTCTTTGGTTTAATCATTGTTTTGTGCTAATCACCCAGAAAAATATCAATATTAAAAAAGCTAATAAGTCAGCTATAATCCTGTATTTCCTGTATGCTTTAATTTAATTTAAACACCTTATGGAATCTACGCAAGTTAGCAAATTTTTCCTTTATTACAGAAAGTACAGACTGGAGCCACTCCCAACTGACAGTGGGTAAGGGCGGGGTTCACACAGGACAGTCACCAGTTCATCACAAGGCTGATAGATAGAGACAACCATTTATCTAAGCTCAGATCCACACAAAATAACAATTTTAGAGTCACTAATTAACCTACATGATGTAAGACTGTGGGAGGAAGCCAGAACACCTGAAGGAAACCCAGGCAGACACAGGAAGAACATGCACACTCCGCACAGAAAGGCCGGGATCAAACCCGGTACTCTTGCAAAAGGTAATGTTACATAACGGTACTACCAAATACATTTATCAAACAGAGGAAATTAGAAATAAAGACCAGTTCCCCTCTGCAGTTAAGGTAAAGATCCCAGCCACTATTTGAGGAGGTACAGGTCACAAAAAATCAGTCTCGCCAAAATTCTGCAAAATGTAACCACCTTTGAAGCCTTGTCAACAAATTCAGAAGTCTGCTCTGCAACAGTAAAATATTCGGTTCTTGGAATTTTTATGCACCTTTGGACTCTTTTGACTCTCTTTACTTTGCAATGATTAAAGTTCACGTCGGCATTTTTAAAATATCTGTAACATGACAAAACACTGGAGGGCACCACTGATGCGGGATGCATCATAACAAACATGGAGGATTACTCAACGATTGCTTAACAGAATAAAAGATCTTTAAAGCTACAAACAGAACGTTTCGGCTCACACAATACAATTAATTAACAGGATAAAAATAATCAAATAGAGCAATAGAGTCATAAATATACATAAGGCCATATAAATCCACATCTGTCCATGAACTTCGATTGTGTTAAAGCACCAAGCAACAGAGTCAAACGTGCTCAAGCATGGTCCGGATTGCAGTACGGATCTGTTTGGCCGGCTCAAGTCCTACTTTGTTTTTCATTTTTCTACAGCATGACTTTGGCTTGGAGCAGTCGGGTCCCAGCTGGGCTCATGGCTCTTAGCCCGCCTCTCGCCCCTCTCCTCTTGGGACAGTCTAGCTGCTCTGGCTTTGGGGTCAGAACATGTCAGCAGCAGTGATCATTAAAAAAAAAAAAAAATCTGCATCTCCTTCTTTGCTTCTTCCTCAAATGCTAACAAAGAAACAAAAAATGTACCAAGTTTGAAGTTGTAGACAAATGAACTCTTTCCTTCATAAGAGACTTTTTGTTGGTCTTTGTTGACTCAGGACTTCATTAACCATCTCACTGTGTTTGATGGTGCTGTGCTTTGATGCTGAAGGTGCAAATTCTACTCACTCTGTGTCTCTGCTTGTTTGTGAACCATTTCTCCACACCTTTAAAACTATTTCTCTTCCTCCATGTGCCTTTTGCCCCGCAACCTTTCATTTGCTTAGACCTCCTGTCCTCAATCTGCCGGCCCTTTAAAACTTTGCCCTTCGCACGCCCCTCACTCTCATAATGCTATAACTCATTTTCAATACACCAGCACAAAAAAAAAAAAGAAAAAAAGAATGAGCACAGTTAAAACACAGGTCACCTTCAAAGTACTTGGCATGGTTATGGTGAATTCGCCATCAGAGCAAGTGTTTTATTAGGATTTTTGACAACTACGTCTCCTCACACCGTTGCATAAAAGCTCTCATACAGTCTGTCGTTGTCTTCTCAAGGGCTGGACATAAAAATAAAGTGCTGAGAGAGAAGTGTAAATTGGATCCATTTGAGGACTATGGCTGTGTCTTGGCACTCAGAGGTAATGTGAACGTTTTTGCTCATCGCCAAGGCTCCAAAAAAGGTAGCTTGACTTTAAATTGACCCGAAATAATCGGAAGGGGTTAAGCCGAGAATTCTGCTGAAATGAGTATCTGGTAAAGATAATGTACTTTCTTTGATTACAAACACCAGCTGAGTAAATTGTGTCAATGTCTGTACCTGTGATGATTAAAACAAGTATTTAGCTGTAGCTGCACATCATTCTGTCATACCAGGTCAGGCAGCAGCACAGGGTTTCGACTCCTTCCCCACACAGAGGGATTCCTGCTGCACAGCGCAGAAGCAGTCTCTCTATTGTTAAAGACTGTTGTTCTGTCAAGTGTTTGCAGAGATTACCGTGACTCTCTCTGCCTCTGCACTGCTTCTGTTCTTCTGTTAGCTCGTTCTACCTCGCTTTGTAAATGCCCTCAGCCGAGCTACTCGGAGAACTTGGCTTGTGCTTGATGCACATTATCAGGTACACATACAGTGTTGGGAATCACCTCAAGAAAGTTTGGTTATTGACATTTAATTACTGAAACTAATTAGTAAAGATTTAAATTAATAATTAAGAATTTTTTTTAATTTATTGATTAATTATTTTGGGGCACCATCATGAAATCAGGGATCAATGACCCAACTATCAGTCTCAGTTAGAGGGAACTGCCTAAGTTTGTTGATATTAATTGTCAAATATTTAACAATTAAATGGGTGAGACGGTGTGAGATCGAGCACTGACCGCATCAACGAGCAAATGTTACAGTAAATCATGCACAAATAACCACAGAGGACTGTTCTGGTGCAGCTAACGGATGTTTATTGCCAAACGTACTCATTGACAAATCAATATATCCAGTCAACAAGCATATATCTAAGCTACTGCTAAAATTATACAACACAGGAATTAGCAAGATGACACCATCAATGAACAGTGTGGAAGTGTGAAGTGTGTGTTTGTGTGTGTTTGTGTGTGTGTGTATGTGTGATCGTGTGTAGGAAGAGAGAGAGAGAGAGGGAAAGAGAGACAAGATGGCGACGGGGTCTTGTGGAGACCATGTGGCCCCAGTGTCTAAGATGGCGGACGTGAATACGTCCGGTCACATGTGGTCGCAGGAGGTGACCGTGCTAGGTTTGAGCAAGACAACGGTCGCAGCGCCGCTGGCTCCACGTGTTCTTTAAAGCACGCACAATGGCGAACAGCGAGGCTGAACACGCTGAATGCTCTAGATGGGCAATTATGTTAACTAAAGGTGCTTAGAGGCGATTACGAGCTCCCCTAAGAGAAACTCAGTGAGTGATGTGTGTTTCAGGTGTGCCTCTAAAGCAGTGTGTAAGTGTACGTGTACGAGTACGAGTGTGCGTGTGCGTGTGCGTGTGGGTTAGTAACAGAGGGAGAGAGGAAAAAGAGAAAGAGCTTCTGCTTGAAAACAGCGTGAGGTGAGTCGTGGATGGACACAGTACTCTACACCTCCGAGGCTGGCAGATGAACCGGCACTCACCTTCCGCCGGTCTCTTAGTTAGAAACGTGAAGTGTTGTGAACAACACACGGCAACAGAAACTAAAAGCAAAATATTTACAAAGTGAATAAACAAAGAAACAGTAACTTCAAGTTACAGACAACAACAGCATGCCGATAAAGCATAAGAAGGACGCGGCGGTCCTCAAAACACACAGTAAATAGCTTTCACGCTAACCATAGCGTCTGCCCAGAGCAAAGCTCTCTTACTTTGAGTCACTTGGAGCGGGTAGCGTGCTTTCCAGTGCCTTGCCGCCCACCGATCTGATGGCATGATGGGCGGCTGTAGCGTCCTACAGCACGCAGTGCAGAGTCAAGTTCAGCGAAGAAGCGAGGCCTCGGCGAGTCCGTCCTCGTCTGGAGAAAAGGTGACCTCCACGTGTGCAGTTGAGGAGGAACGGCTGGGTTGCTCAGCGTCCTCCGAATGATCCAAAAGCGTTCCAAAAAGAAACACTCAGAGCAGTCTTACACTCGTCCAGCAAGCTAAGAACTGCGGCCTAGGTCGAAGAAATTCAAACGTTTGAATTTATCGCTCCCTTACAGTAACTGATGTACGAAGCTGGAACTCCTCTCAACAACTCGTCACACAGGGATTGCGGGGAGTGGCGCAGCGCAGCGACAATTTACCTCCTGGTGACGTTGTGGGGATTCCGGGCAACATCACCTGGGATCCGGTCAGGTCTTGACCAATGAGAGGCGTAAGTTTGAATCTCAGGCTGGTGTCACACCTAGGCATGATTTACTGGACTGCTGAGGACTTGGCGAGCATCTATTGTTCTTAGACTCTGCTGGTTCGTGTAAACCTTCGTGTAAAACATGTGGCTAAGTTTTGTCATATTCTGTTTGGTTACGATGGCTGTGTTTTTTCTACCTTCCAGTTATGTTTTTTGATTGTACCATCTGTACTTTTTATTATTATTATATTATTATTATTTGCACTTTCTGTTGCACTTTTTGCACTTGTTATTGCACTAACAGTTGTTGTGGATCAGTGACTTTTAACGATACCAGTAGGTTTTTCCAATGCCTTGTACTTGCGCAGGAGCACATGGCAAATAAAGTACTTGAAACTTGAACTTGAAACTTGTTTGCATAAATCATCCAGCTTCACACAGTCAGTTCATTTTAAGAAATTAACAGAGCGAGCATCTAGCAACCCACAACAAAAATTAGCTCCCTCAAAAAACATTATGTAAAACATCAGTTTAAAAAATCCCACACATCACAATTTATATTTAACTTAGAAAAACTAAGAATTATTCAAAAGAAAAAATAATGTTGACAAAACCTTTCTACCTGGTACTTCTTATTCCAAACATGTTGGGTTACTTTAGTCAGTTAAGTTAATTCGTTCAAGTTGTTTTGTAGAGAGTTCTCTATCTGTGGTCATAAATGCTGACCCAAAGCTCAGTACTGAAGCTCTTTTGTAAATATTTTTCTAGCAAATTTCACATTTAGCAACATCTGATCAACTCATATCAAGCTTAAATGAAATGCTTCCAGCTCATCCTGCCCACATCTGGTTTGGATAAAACTCATTTTGTGTGCAGGTACAAATACAGATAACTGTGTTATTGCTCATCCCCGTTATCAAGGTCTTTGTAAGAGATCTGCACAAAATAAATGGATAATTCCAGTTTATTACAACATGAATTCTGACAAAACAAAAACAAATCCATCTCGGTCCACTAGCTTCTTGCTAGTTTCCAGTGTCCACGAGTAAAAGGAGTTGTTGTCTCAGTTGTCACTGAGTTGGCTCAGCTGTAACTACAAAATTTAAGTATTCAGTCATGTAATAACAACGGTCAAATACAAAACACAAACACATTCTCGTCCCCATTTGTCAAATGTCTTAGAGGAGTGTTTTGGAAAAAGATACACATGGCTGGTTAGGTTCAGAAAACGTTCATAGGTTACACACTGTAAGTTTCACTTTTGGTCACATGCGAGTCTGAAACTCTGGTCACCTGAACATTAGTCATGTGTTCAGCTCTCCACTCGGCTCTGACGTTCACCATATGTAAGACTTTGTCGCTCTCTCTACTGTGTAAGGTGGAGAAGTTGCTGTGAGCGTCTCATAATGTTCTGGATGTGCAATCAGAGTTTGTTGGAAACTCTGTGCGCCTCAGCGTGGCTAAAGTGCTCTGTGTCCGTATGAGCCGGCAAGGGGCAAGACAAAGCGTCAGCACTGGATGCACAGGAATGAAACCAGGCTCCAGAAACTCCGGAAAAGCAAAACATAGCGGGGCTGGACAGTGCGAGCTTAGACGTGTGCAAACTGCAAAACGTCACTGGGGGCCTGTGTGGGACTAATCAATAAAACGGTTCAATTCATTTTTAACAAATCAGAATCAGAATCAGAATCAGAATTTATTGTCCAATTTACAAAAAACACCAACAATAACATACGGTACACCACTACAGAAATAGAAATACATATACACCGACAACCTGAGATAACGTGTGTACACACATGCACTTTTTCTTCTTTCCTTACCGCCTGCTGCTCAGAGCTGTGAAGGCAGAGGGGACGAAGCTTTTGCTGAACCGGGATGTTCTACAGGACAGTCATCTGAGCCTTCGACCGGAGGGGAGGAGGGTGAAGTATGGGTGTAGTGGATGGTGGTGGTCATGGGCTATATGCAGTGATTTACGGATGATGGCATTGTTAATGAGGTCAGGCAGACTGGGAGTTGGGAGGCCAATTATTTTTGAGCATGTGTGGGTGACTCTGAGAAGTTTGTTTTTGTTATTGAGGGGCAGCATGGTGAAACAACCAGTTGCACAGTACAGGAGAATGGATTCAATGATGCTGCGGTACAGAAGAAGCAGAAAGGGTGGTTTGATGGACAGTGCTCTGAGTTTACGGATGATGTGGGTTCTCTGCTGGCAGCGCTTCGTGATGTCTGAAGTGTGTTGGTTGAAGTTTAGTTTACTGTCAAGTGTGATCCCCAGGTATTTGAAACTGTCCACAAGCTCTACCGGCTGATTGTCAATGTGTATGGGTTCATGAGGAGTGGTTTTTTTACGGTTATCAAAAATGAGTTCTTTGGTTTTGGTGACATTGAGAAGAAGATGATTGTCCTTGCACCACTGGGTGTGAAGTGGGCGACAGAGTGTTTGTATGCTGTGACTGAGTCCTGGTCCGAGAGGAGAGCCAGTTTGGCGGTGTCATCAGAGTATTTGAAGTATTTGGTGACGGGCTGAGACAGTCAGTTGTGTAGAGTGTGTATAGGAATGGACTGAGAACTCACAAGTTGTTTTTGTGAATTGTATTGAATGCAGCAGAAGTCATGGTGCTGAATCGCTGCTGAAAAAAAATCATGTGATCCACTTTTCAGTGGAGCGAGGCCTCGAGCAGCAGCTACTAACGCAGTGAGCCTGCTGGACACGAACTATGAAACCCTTCTGTTATTTCTACATTAAGTATCAAAATGATGTAGTTTGGATGACGTGTGTGAGCTGACTGACTCATTACACGGCAAAAGAGAGAATATTGTTGGAGTGAAAGCTCGGCAAGATGGCTGCCAAGCAGCATTGTACAGTTTAAGACCACCGGAGACCAACATTTGCTGTATCAGCAGTTATATTTGGGTAATTTTTGAGATTGCTGTCAGATGGTTGCCATTTTTCTTCCTGTTGAAAAGCACAAGGCCAAGAAGAGTTCAGCTCACAGTGTGCCACCAAGTGGCGTTTATTGTTATATTGCATCATTGTTGTCGTGCGTTTTCTACCTCTTGAGCAAAGCGAAATGCCACAGCCCTTTTTTCTTCGGTATGTCTGGTTAAGAAGCCTAAATTTTCACAGATCACCTTTCCTTTTGGTGAAACTTTTTTTAGGAGGTGACACTGATTGCTTTAAATTTTCAGTCCAGTTTTCTGGTAACAAGTCACAATTTGGCAAATGGCCTTTTTTTTTTTTTTTTCCTTTTTGCACTGCTGCCTTTGTTTTTCCCCAAGTCACAGAGCTGTGAGATTGTTTTAGCAGTGGCGAGGTGTTGTTCTTCCCTCTCCTCCCATCGGGGGGGAGCTTACCCAATAAATGCCAACTAGCCCAGGTGTGAAGTGTGGCTTTGGCCTGTCTTGCTGGCTAGCTAAAAGCCTGCTGTGTGTGCTTGCTCACTGACATGCTTATGTATTTGTGTTTTCAGCATCAGTGTTCCTTGTCAACTTGGTGGTGTGTTTGTTGTCTACAGAAGCGTTGGAGGTCAGAGAAGCCAAATGGAGGGAATAATAAAGAATGGGGAGAAAGTGAAGAAAAGCAGTAGGCTATTGTTTGTCTAATCTAGTCACATCCACATTTACCTTCCACTCCCAGTTTAAAAGCACTCGTATACTTAAACACACATACGCAGGTTTTCTTGGGCCACAGGCAGGGAAGGGAGCCCCTGTTTAATTTTCAGCCTCCTTGTGAAGTTTGCAGAGGGTGCCAGGAGTGATGACACACAGGTATCGTCACCCGCAGAGGGGATCAGTAGCAGCACTCGGGCTGCCCAGCATGTCGACCCATCACAGCACCCAGCAGTTCACAGTGTGGACCCAGAGACATGAACCCATGCCTCCATGGTACCCCTAAATCCCCCAGAAGTGAGAAGGGATTGGCTGAGAAACACTAGCATGAGAGGGAATGTGGCGGGAATGGGAGAATGAAAGGAAAGAAGGGACTTGAGGACAGGTACGGCGCCAGGTTTTTTTCCTCTCATGGTGCTACAGAGGGGCTAGACAGAAACGTAGGGGTGCTAAGAAAACAGTTCCCTGACTTCAGAGTCACATTATAAGGAGTTTTCATGTTTTTATGTACTTGTTTATTTGTTAAGTGACAGCATGCAAAGCAAAAAGCACAATCCTTTATAGTGGAATATTCCGCCCAGTTATAATCCTCGTACAATTTACGACCAGGAAACATATCTGGCATCGCGTCCCGTCTGCATCAGTAGCATGTGTGCTGATTTTTTCTATGACCATTAAAACAGATTAGAGCAGCCACACAGCAGGCGGCAGACAGCAATGGAGGCACATCAGACACACATTGGCAGCAACACAACACTTCAGCTCAGGAGGCTCGCCAGTTTTTTCGGCGAGATGTGCGTTTCCCTGCTAAAATAGACAGAGAAATAACCTGTTGACAGTCATATTAACATCATATCATATCATTCACTATAGTTTCAACATTTCCAGTGTGTCTTTCAAAATAAAATCCCTAACAAGCGTTTATGTGCAGAGCATCTCTTCATTAAAGATTTAATTGGGCAGCGTTTGACGGATATTGATGTGTAAAACGGTATTTGTATTTTAGGATAAATAACAGTCAAACCAGAGACTCGATTTAGTGAAGTTTTCAGAAATACAGTGCACAGCGTACCAGCCTGGAGTGGAGACACACCTGCAGTGTCTGAACAGAAACAGGAACAAAACTCCGCTGAGTATAATGACTTTAAAAGCAGCAAATGACTTGCTGACGAATTTTGTTAGTTCATAATATGAAGAATTGTAAGATATCATTTCCACAAGGCTGTTTGGTCAGAAAGTGACGGACTGGAGGTCATAAACTTGGCATTTCATCCTAGCAGCAGCATGAGTGGCAACCTCAACTGTTCTGACTGCCTGTTTACCCCCAAATTCATCATATCTCCAGGTAGTGTTATAATTTTGGCATAGTTACATACTGCAGGAGCCATTTGGCATTTTTTGAATAAACCTGTAAAACTATAAATGATGAAACAAAAAGAAGTGTTTGGATAAAATAAACCTTTTGAAACTATAAAATAAAGTATTACTTTTGCCGTCATTCAATTCGGTAGCTGGCGCTTTGGAAAAAACTAGATTACTCGAACTGCAGCCCTAAAACTGCAGCCTCCTCTACTGCAGGAATGTAGAATTGGTCTGTCTCCCTCCTAAGCACACACACAGGCACACACACAGGCACACACACACACACACACACACATTTCTACGACACACCATCTTTAATCCCACCATCCTGCCTTCCCTCCCCCTTGAACTTTATCACCTATTAACTGCAGACAAAGTAAATCCCACAGAAAAAAGTGAGGGTTGGCCATAAACTCACACACACACACACACACACACACACACCTAAACAAACACACACACTCCTCCCTTCCAGTCTATAGCCAGTGGGCTGGCACGTAGGTGCCCTTGCTGTATGACATGATGGGGCAAAAAAAAAGTTATTTCCCGCTACACGTTTTTTCAAATTGAGTTTTATCCACCATCTCGATTCCGTCTCTCTCTTCCTTCTCTCCGTCATGCAACCACCGTCCATCCACCTCCTCCCTCACTCTCCTCATCGGTGACCCTGTTCCCTAAAGCATGCTGTCCTCAGTGTTTGAGCAGGATTATTTGGAGGAGGTGTAGGCTCCGACCTGTAAGATGGGACGAGCTGATGACACCTGCCCTGTGGAGTCAGCTGTTACCAGACCAGGATGAATGACCATAATGCCACATGCTTAACCTTAGTTGCTCAGGACGGTTAGAAAACGGTTAGTGCCCGTAATAAATGTGAAGGTAAGGCTCATTTTGAGGTGTGCTACAGGGGCAGAGATGAGCCAGACAAGGCTGGATTTGAGTGAGTTTGTTCACACTGATGTGAGAGGTAAGGTCACGAGCCATACCTGTTTGTTCACTGCAAGCTCGGCCTACAGATGTGCTGCCCTCAGCACCTATCCGTCATTGGTTACAGACACAAGCCGACGTTAGTGGAAAACAGCGAAGTCATTTACTCATATGACTGTCAAACACTGTTTGGAGAAGCTGGTCCAGATGAAGCTGCTCTTTAACACGTGGCACACAACAGAAGATAGTCTGTCAGATTTGCCGTCACTTAATGGGAATACTCCATTGGTTGACAACTGACGATAAGGAAGAAAACTGTTCTGTAATGGTGCCTGTTTTGAATTATGTAATATCAAAGATGGTCTAAGGGCGCTTTCACACCTAAGAGTTCGGACCAAGGTCCACGTTTTGTTACATTGCATACATTTGGTCCGGTTGGTTTTGGTTTCACACTGCAAATGGAATAACGGACTTTACAAGACAGACTCGTCATCTCGGGGGTTCTTTTTGTTTTGGTTACGCTGCGTTGACCGGCCGGCGTCTGACGTCAGTGTTTATTTCCTGTTTACAGAAAATGAACCGAGCGAGCCACCTTTTCCTCTTTGTGTTACTTTTGCTGGTCTACCTCTACCAGTATCATGAACTTCATGAGCAATACCTCAGAGTATGTGGTATTCGCAAGATGAGCCTCCTCATCATGAGAAAACTTTATCGTTGTCGACAGGAGAGGAGGAGGAGAAAACAGCTTTCAATTCTGAGAGTTATGTCAGTGTCTATTCCGGAGAGGTGAGTGTGGGAATTATGAGCTGTCAGTAGTGATGGATTAACTTGTCTTTGTAGTGCTATATATTTTACCATGCGACGCTTTTTATTCAACATAATAACGGACACGACTAACGTTACGCCTTGTGTGTCACAGCAACGTTTAACGTTAGCAGCTAAAGTTAGCAAGCCGGTCGGAGACGCGTAACCACGGTAACCCGTGTGCCAACATCTGATATCTGACTGTTACTGAACAACATCACGTTTGTAGGAGAAATGAGCAAATCGAGAGCAGAAGAAGAAAAAAAAACTTCCTGTCATTGATATGAAGGTCCGAACTATACTGAAAGTTGTTTTCACACTGCAAAAGGTCCGGACCTCGGTTCGCTAGGTCCGGACCAAGACCACCTCTTTTGGTCGAACCAAATTTTGGTCCTTTGGTCTGGGCCGTGGCCCATGGCACCTTTCACACCTGGAATTTAGGTTCAGATCAAACGGGAAAGTCCGAAAGTCTGGACCAAACAGCTCTGGTGTGAAAGTCCCCTAAGATTACCCACTCCAAGCTTTGCCAATGGTGTGAAATGGTACATACACTTCCCATCTCCTAAGTGGGCGGAGTCTCGTCTCCTATGGAGATAGTCAGGAACCACCATCCCTCTACCTCGTCTGGAAGTGTTATAATATCGTGTGAGTGGATTAAAGCAGATGGATTTTGTGTCGCATGACATTTGTCTGATTTAAGTTTGAACTTTTAAATCATGGTTTCACCTCTAAGACCTTTTAAATGTCCCTTTGTGTCCATTGTGAAGCAAGACAGGAAGCACCGGTTCTCAAATCTCGCGCGCATGTGTCACTGAGACAGAGACAGGTCTGGAACAAAGTTAATTTTCTCCTGATTTGTGTGTCTGAAAAATATCATTTTTGTGTCAGAATGTTTCGGAAGATATGTGTCTGTGAAAAATGGGTCCAATGTGTGTCTTGGTGATGATGGGGCGAAAGAATTGGTCAAAATCTGTGATCGTGTTCATTTCTCCCGTAAGAATGAATGGACTCAAGCCTGTTTCTAGTCTCCTAAAGGGGCGGAGCCATGATGAAAAACCATGTGACACTGATACAGGAAATGAACGGTCAATGAGACATCTTCCTTTGTACTTTTAACTGTCTCTGGTAATATCAATGCTATATGTATTTAGACTAATCTTCAATATCCACGAAACAGTGGAGAGCAATGAACAGGCAAGAAGACTATGAAGCACATGCAATCTGTGCAGTGTGGCTTGTCCAGACAATAAGTTGCTCCATTCACACACAGGCTCAGTCGGACGTTACACAGACTTTGTACTAGAGAGCTGACAGTCAATTTACAGTAACGTCCATCCCAACTAATTAGAACATTCCTGTTCACATATACAGCTCATCCATGTTGTGACAAAAAAAGATCTGGGTAGCAGCGCTTGTGTGATGATGGAGCTGGGAAATGGTCTCTTAAGAGGCTGTTTGGTTTGTTGGTTTGTTTGTGTGTGTGTGTGTGTGTGTGTGTGTTTGTTTGGCTAAATTTGAAAGTGTGCGCCCTGAATGGATGGTATGTATGTGCAACCAACGATTCATTCCTGCATGTGTAGGTCTAACTATGGGGATAACAGCACAAATGTCACTGTTAGTTGAAGGAAGAAGTATAATTCTGCTTCAATCATACCAGAGTTCTATTTTGTGTTTTTGTCCATTATTTCATTAATAATAACAAAGTCAATAAGTAAGTGCTTGGATCTGGAAAACAGGAGCAGTCTGATAGACAGGTTGTCACAACCCAGTAGTGTCCACATGATTTGAATCTTTTTTATTTGATTTATTTTTTTGTCCAACTGGATAGGCAAACTGAAACGAATCACACATGAAAAGTTGCTAAACTCTTGTTGTACACGAAAATGACTTTCCATTTCAATTAGAAACAACAACACGATGGCAGTGAGTTGATGAAATTTAGCTTAATGGACATGAAATTTAACAAATAAAACAAGAATACTAATAGATTATTATCACTACATTACAAGTCATTGATAATACGTTATCTCTCAATATTATTTCATGCGTTGTTTTGCACAATATAAAATTCTAAAAGTATTTTTTGTAATACAGTATGGGCTGTTATAGGAAAAAAATAATGTAAAAAATTTTGAAATACATATGTTTGATGTAGATATATATTTTTAAAAGTAATTTCTGTTTTGTAATGTACAGTCTTTAACGAACACACTGCCTTCTTGCTGATGTCTGTAAAAAAGAGTTCTAAAAGTATTATTCTAAAAAAACCCTCTATGGTTTAGAAGTTTGCCTTTTTAATCGAGTTCTTTAAGATGTTGCTGGTCAACCCAATTTTGTACAAAAAGTGACCTGTTATTTTTAAAAGGATGTCCTGCTTCTTTAAATATGTTGTGTAAAATGAAATTCTACAAAGAGTTTGGTGATTTTTAAACAACCCGTGAAAGTATTATTCAAAAAGCAATGTTTTCTTTCCATAATAATGCTTGTTTGCCCATCAAATTGGAACATGTCATGATGTCTGTACTTGTTGAGTCATGAACATTGAAGGACTGGGTAGACAGTTATAGAAACCCATTTATCTTGGGTCAAAGGAGCCCTTCCGAAGATTAATAAATTTCTTTGATTTGAATGGACTGCGTCTAAACATGTTTTCTAGTCCTCTGACTAACAAAGCACTTCATAACACAAGTAAGCATTTATTCACACACACACATTTACACACTAAGGGCAGGTGGCATCTCTACAAAGTGCCATCCAACAACAAGTAATAAATGGTAACATAGGAGGAGTTTGATACCCATGCCAGGGGGGCAAAGCTTTTATTTATTTATTTATTTATGTTATTTATTTTAACCAAACTCACTCTGACAGATATAAGAACATGGCCTACCACACTGGGTGAAAACATAATAACAGTTTAGCCTACGAGAGTGCATATCAACACAGTAAACTGCCGAATAAACATTCACATTAAACTTAAAGCAGCACAGGGCTACTTCTGCAGAGCAGTGACAAATGACCACATTTCCCAGACACAACAGCACACCGGCAACGCATGCGCACTACGTACAGCAACGCATCGCTTATCATGTTTCACAAAATAACTCGTTTCACGGTTGGCAAAAAAAAGAAAGAAACAATCTAATGTTATTGCGGGGACGTTCTTACAACACAAGCAAACCAACAAAGGCAAATATCTCTTACCTGTTGATGAGAACATACGCCAGTTGTGCATGAGTGCTGAACTTTAGTTC
>JAQLOL010000024.1:1061120-1073303 GCA_029783665.1 Naso thynnoides
AGAGAACCACAGTAGTAGTTCTTGTTATGAAACTCGATCCGCGGTGAACACAGAGTATTTTATTTTGAAAATCAACCAGGGTTTTATTTTGTATTTTGTAGCCAATGTCCTTCCCCGCACAATCTGCTCTGTGCTGAATTTATGCGCCATGCTCTGGCATCTTGCAAAAATAGAAGCTCTGCGTGTGTGTTGCGAAGGGCTGCCGGACGCCGCAGTCGTTCCAGAGCCGTGTCGCAGCGGAGCCGGAGCCTGTGTGAGCTGACACATGACTAAAATAGAAACGCATTGACTCCGTCGCCATGGCGGAGCCGTTCAGGAGTCGTTCCACATCCAGTGTATTTTAGGGGTAAGTACCTTTGTTGACCACATAACCTCTTTCTCTCAGTGTCAACTCTTCCTGTCAAAGTCTATCACAAAGTCACCACAAATTTAAAAACACTAGTTTTTGAGTTAATGATAATGCAGCTACAATGAGTTTCAACAATGGTTTTGCATTCTGCAGAATATATAATATTAATTCTAATAAACAATTAAGATTTTCTAATAGCATTAGGCTGGATTTACACTATGTGACACAGATCAGATATGTGTTATAGACATGTAAGCAGGAAAAAAGCACATGGGATCTGATATTCTTGGATATATAAGTGATGTGTCGGTCGCAAATGAGTCAGTTCTTTTAGCCGGCTCTTTTGAGTGAATGATGGGATGTACGTGATGGGCAAAATGATTTTTTAGTCTAATTTTATTGAAAAATTTAAGTGATATTTCTGTACACATACTGATCATAGTGTAAAACAGCTGTAAATTTGGCTGAATTATAACAGGCAGAAGTAGTAAAATGAAGAACAGATTGGGAGCCGGTTCGTCTTGGTGAGCTGAGCCAAATGATCTAGCTCACCAAAAAGAGCTGGAATTCCCGTCACTAATCCATACGTGGAAATAGATCGGATATGAATCGGATTGGATATTCCCTGTCAATGCGAGTGCAAAGGACTCTTGGCTGAAAACATAATCAAAATGGTGAAAGTGCAATGGAGAACGAGGACTAACAAGACATGCAATGATCGTTTATGAGTAACGTTACATAGTAATGTTAAATACAGGTAACGGCAAAATACAGGATTTGCACAGAAACAATTCCATTTACAAGAAGGCTCTCAGTTGCTCTCAGTTGCTCTTCGTGCTCGGCGTGTGGCTCTGGTGATAGTGATAGGGTTGCTGTGGTGACTCCACTGGTGATCTGGGTCACCAACTTTCTACAAGAAAGAAAGTGAAGTGCACAATGTTACGTTACTGCTAATGCTACCGAACATTTCCTCAAGCTGCAGCTCCACTGTAAAAGCATTTGACTGGTGAAACCGGAGCTGAAGTAAATCAGTCACAGGAAATAGGGTTCAGTTAGCTTAGCTAGTTTGACGCTTTCTTTCATTAAAACTATATTTGCAGAGTGAACCAACGATCATTTTCAGCATTTATTGACAGTGGATCTCAGTTTGGAATATGTCTGGGAGCAGTTTTATGCCGTCTGTGAAACGGAACAAGGAGCTGTTAGATAAAGAGCTGCTCAAATGTTCACAGAATGGAAATGCAGTTTTTTCAGATTGGAGTCACTCGATGTAAGCAGGCGGCCAAAAAAATTAGATAATAATAATAATAATGATAATAACTTTAATTTATATAGCACCTTAAAAGAAACCCAAGGTCGCTTTACAGAGTAAAAAGAAGACAGAAACAGGAAAAACACTACAAGAATACACAAACAGACAAAACAAAACCACACAATCAACAGAACAGATACAGTAAGTTTCAGTGATGGTATGCAGGGGGAGGTGGTGAAATTAAAGACTGAAGGCCAGTTTGAACAAATGAGTTTTCAGTGTGGTTGTGAAAGTGTCCAGAGACGGGGCGTTACAGATTTCTGCAGGGAGAGACTCCCAGAGGGCGAGGGCTGCAACAGATAGGTGCAGATAGATGGGTGACAAATTGGGCAAATTGGGAATAAAAAGACCTATCGTGTGAATCGAGCCTTATTTTTCAAACTGGATCATAGCAGAATGTCAAAAGTCTAAAAGTTACATCTGCAGCATTTTCAAAACCTTGTTGGTAAATACAAGTAAATTAAGTGAAGATTGTTGTTTGCTGCAGGATGCATTTAGGAAGCGCTTTTGACCAAAAACTGTGTGAAAATGTGGTTAAAAAAATCTGACGTAATTTACTCAGAGCTGAGCAGTGGGAATTTGATAAGAAAGATTTCTCATGAATTATAAACTTTGAATGAAAGGAGACATAAACTTTCAGGATATCCATGGTTTACAGGAACTTACAACGGCAACATTTATGATTGAATTGTTGGAAAATATTAAGATTGGTCCGACAGATTCCTCCTTTGAGTCACTGACCACTAGTTTCTCTATTTTTCAGTTGATCAGATGTTACAAGTGATGTCACTGAGTCTCCACAGTGACCAGCTCCACTTTCACTCGCGTGTCAAAGCAGAAGTAAGAAAAACTTAGGAATACACCCACTTGTTAGTGTCAAAGTGTATTCTATTAAAACAAAAGAAACAACAAACAAACCAAAAAACATCATCTGGTATGTTGGAAACAAAACACATTTTGTCTTGTCAAACACATGAAGACAAGATTAAAAACCAGTTGTGTCTTTAAGCTTCAGATTTCACCGATGGTCTGTTTATGTTCAGACACAAAAACACGTGTGATGTGTAAGAAAAAATCATATTTTGCCTCGCAATATCTGTTTGGGGTTCATTTGTTTTTGTTTTTTTTTCTAATCTTATATTACGGTTTGTGGTAAGCAATGTTTTGCTGTTTGGCATCCCCTCTCCCTGATGTAAACACATGACATCCGATCCACGTTACTTTGAAATGGGATGTGGCATCATCGATGTGATTGCCATGAAAGACAAAAATTTAACGTACCCTCGGTTTGCAATGCAAACAGTGCAAACATTTCATTTTGGTGACCTGGCTGTTTGTGACTGGCATCCATGTTTTTCCCTGCAGTGATGACGAAATTCACAAACAAGGAACAGCCATCACACATACGAGGGGCACTATGAACGAGTGACTCCAGTCCACACACACACACACACACAACAGAGAGAGCAGTGAGCAGTTGTTGTGTGGCTGTCCAGCCTGCTGGTGATTCCTCGCAGATAGTATTGATCTGAGATGCAGGGCTCATTCATTACAGGCTGACTAGCAGCAGATGAGCTGAGGCTTATTGCTGAGCAGGGCCTTTCTCTCCGTCGTCTGGAAAACCACAATGGTGAATTGTAGGAGCCGTGCATAAGTAAATGAGAAGGTGTGCTGTATGTCTCACTCAGCAGTGCTGCATTCACTAAGTGAGGCACGGACACACTTACAAAATAATAATAATGTCATATAAAATGATTGTTGGGAGTTTTCTGCTGACAAGGATTTTTTTTTTCAATCAGAAAAGCATAAAATATTTTTAAGAAGGACACGAGTTTATTCTTATAGTGCCATTTGTGTAATTATATTTATCAGTAAAAACATTTTTAAGCACTAAGGTGAAACTTTAACAGAAAATGTGTTTAACCAGACAGACAAACATGTAACTTAAACCCCTCTGACACATTTAAAATACTTTTTATTGTAGCTTTAAAATAATATATCAGATCACTGTTCTTTACTTTTTTGACTTTAGAATCTAAAAACGTTTTGTCTGTTCCTATTTTTTCACAATAAAAAATGACAATCAAAAAATATGAAACAAATGTTTCTGAAATTCATCTTAAATTTATTAAATATGCATTTGTTAATGTTTGATGTTGTTTTTGACTTTTTCACCCTCATGTTTTTTTTTAGCTTTTCTTGTTGCTTGCAGATATTTTGCTGAAGTTATTTTTATCTTTTGTGTTGAGCATTTTAATGTTGTGAAATCAGTTTAGTTGATGAGTAATGTCCATGATTTTATAGACATATGGAATACACGTAACCCTGAACCTTATGTATATTGTTTTTAGTTAAAAGGAAATATATTTTTTAAAAAGTAAATATATGGCATATGAATGATGTTGTCTCTGTTCTTTTAGAAATTTTTTAGAGGTTAAAATCAAAAAGTAAAAGTGTCGTGAATTCTGAAAAATCTAAATCATCTCTTCTCATCCATTACTTTACCCTCAGAAACAAACTCTGAATTGAGGTTTTTTTTTTTCTAACACTAACACTAGCTTTTCTTTTTGACACTCCACACATCGACACAGCACAAATAAATTTCACTGTAAATCTAAATGCAATCCCAGTGTTGAGGAGAATGCAGAGCGTTAACTGGAAGTTAGTTTGTTCCAGATGTTCCAGATGCATCTGTGCGTGGGCTGACTGAGTCCAGCCCACTGTGATTGGAGCCGGTCAGAATCCTCGCGGAGACTTTGACAGACAAAACCTTTGTGTGCCGTCTTGACCAAGCAGTCTGCGGCTCATACATGCAGCTGTATTTCCCCAGAGAGTCTGTAACATTGCTGCTTCCACAGTGCGACACGCTGCCATTTTCAACAGGGGCTGCGGGTCACAAAGAAAAGAGCTCCGATTGCCTCTGTGAAACCTGGCCGAGCTGTGCTTCGGTCGGTCCGTGCCTCGTTTTCTCTCCTGTTTCTTTTCTCTTAGTTCCTGGGCTGAGGTAAAAGAATGACTCCTGCTTAATGATAAAATAATGAATGTCAATTTGAGAAAGGAGCGAGAGGGAGGGAGGAGAAAGCAGGTTTGAGACAAGAGGAGGGAAAGGAAGCTAGAGAGGCGAGCATTACAGAGCTGGCAAATGTGCCCTCATGCCAAGGAGTCAATTTGAGTGAAGCCATGCAATGTGACATCATTTACTCAGAAATCCCTAATTTGTCAGCATTAATATTTCAGCCCCAGCATTGCCTGTCAGAGTGTGCAAGAGATGAGTGATCAATCTATAAAACGGCTGCAGCTAATTTATTGAAAATTTATGTGCAATGTCATGTGCAGGAGCGCAGCAGAATTCATTCCGCTGTGTCTTTATGCCAGAGGACTTTCAAAAAATCACATTTCGGCCAAACAGAGAATGTGATAAACCGTTGCTGTTTGAGTAAAGCTGTAACACGTTTACGCTGATGTATGCCGATTTGTTTGTGTAACTAAATCAGAAATTAAAAGGTTTGAGCTGATTCAGACAATTTCATAGTCCAGCAGCTGGAGATGTTTCGGTCAGTTTTACTAAATGTATTCAAAAGGAAAGAAAACAGAATGAAAGATTAATGTATCCCTGATCTGACCCCGTCTGCTGCTTGACGTGAAATAATGTCATTGACAAAGTTCATCTTCTGAACTTTGCAACTTGCAGCATGCTGAATATTGTAGGAAGGAAAACAAAAAATCAAATGAACCTTGAAAATGTGGAAGTTTATTCTGGACCTTGCAAACAGCGGTGTAACAAACAAAACAAAACAAAACAAAAATAAATAAATAAAAGCAAGTTTTGTGAGTAAAATCATTTTAAGCAAATCTAAGTAAAACCTACTTCGATATATATTATTTTCTTTTCATAAATGATCTTTTTTGGTCAACCTCTGTTGAATTTATGTACATTTATGATGATGCAGTTCATATTTTGAATGAATCACTGAATTCAGGACTTTTTTCTTTGTTGAATTTTACACATTATGGCTTGTTTGTATGTGAACCTTGTGTCCTTTTTAAGCAATTTAAGGATAATTATTTTTTGAGCATGCGGTTTCATTTGGGTATAGTAGGGGTTTTGTAACAAGTGACCCCTTAATTATAAGTGAAGTTGCCTTTTTTGTATAACATGCATTGCCTTGATTTTTCCTAAAATGGACATTAAAGACATTGTTGGTAGCAACGTTCCGGCCCGCTAACAGCGTGCAGGACAAGTTTTTGAGTTTTTTTTGTGAGCTGCCTTCTTGGGACTGTCTGTCTTGGGTTTACTTTCTTGGCCTTTGACCTCTTGTCATATGCCTGTTTTTGTTTTTGTTCTTAAATCTTTTTGAAATCTGTTTTCACCGCAGCGGTAACAGTTGGTCCTGACCTCTGACAATCTCAGTCAGTTAAACCAGTTTAGCTTTTGTTAGATAAACTCATGATATGATGTTGGAAACGGACGTGTCCATGATCGTTTATCGCTGGTTCAAATATAGATTAATCTCACAGCATATGAGATGATAAATTAAAGTGCAGCAAACAGTAGTAGCAGCAAGTCTCCTCCATTAAATGTGAATCAGTTAATGCCTCTTTTTAATCAGTGTCTGACTGCGTTTGCAGCTGCCAGCGCAGGACGTCCTGTGTCATTGTCTCACTCTATACATTGCTCCCAGCATCCTGCCCTCTGTGAGGGAAGATTTTCAGCCTAACCCACATTGTATGCATTTACTTAATGTCTGGTGATGGAAAAATCCCTCAATATTTTGCTTGTGTTGGCAGCTGCACTGCACATTTACACAATGGGCATTTAACACGGACAGCGTAATTATGACAGCACATCAGGGCAGAAAGTGCTGGGACAGCGCCAAGAGAACAGCCACTCAAACCCTCATCCTTCAACGCTGCCCATGAAGATCATTATGAATGAAAATTAGTGCTGGTGTACTCAGTGATGGTGTGAGAGAAAAATGAGTGTTGGGAGCACAGCATCTCGGCACCAGGACGTCACATTAAGCACCGCCTCCATCGCTGCTGGGGGAGGGAAGAGTGGTTGAGGTCATGAGTGGAAACAGCACATTCTGAGCTCCACAAAGACAGATGCTGCCCTGTCACTCCTCTTAGTGATGCGATGAACAAAGCCTTCATGCGAAAAGTCACCATGTGAAACAGTTGCTCTTTCATTTGGTTCCCAAACTTGTTTGTTAAAGATAAAGACTGTTGTCGTTTTTACTTTTGGCTCATGAACCCTGCGAGCTTTACCTTAAACCTGTGCCTCTCTCGGAACTTTAATATTGACCTGGCTGGGTCGACATTGGATTTTGCTGAGGACACACAGTTTCTTGTACAGACTGTCAAGGGTCATGAAGCTTGGTGCTGGACGATGATAAAAAAAAAAAAAAGAAAGAAAAAAGCTCTTCAAGACTTTGTAGGAATTAGACTTAAACCAGGACAAAAACTGTAGCAGACATTTAAAGTCATCAGCCAGCAACATTAAAACTTTAACTACCATTTTAATCAGAAAATATGTCACAGAAATAGAAATCAGGTGTGCGGCTGTATGTATTTTTTTGTTCTTTCTCCTGTTCTGTCTTTGTCTCTCTGATGAAGGGTAAAAAGCACATCATCATCACCATCATGGTCATTATCAAAGGCCAAAAACAGGTGACAGCCACAAGGTCGTCTCTGTGGACTCTGCACATGTGCAAGCTGCAGCAGCTCAGCGAGGTGGACATCATTCCAGGGAATTTAGCCGGATATACATGGAGTGTTTCAAAGCAGCTTTTTTTTGTTGTTGTTTTTTGTTTGGAAAGAAGGATAAAAAAGATCATCAAAAATGTTGGATTTATATATTAAATAAGCGCCGGGTGATATTTAAGAGAATGTGAAAGCATGACTAAAAGCAGTAGAAGACTGAGAGAAGAACAGGGTAAATGTTTTAAAGTGTCTTCAACTCTTCTGCCTGACATTGTTTTTCCATACATCATTTTCATGAAACCATTTTGAGGTCACAGCAGTGTTGTTCATGTAAAGGGTTTTAACAAAGACGTAAAAGCAGCTGACTGTTATATCAGCAGCATAGTTTGCCATTTACTTTACTACATTGTTTTTATTTATCTGTAATTAATCTTTTTCCTTTTTCTTTTTTTAATGTTTTTCATGTGAAAGCACACTCTGCAGCTGCACTTCCCCTGGTGACAGGTTTTGAGGACATAGTGTGGAGATTGGGAATATTTTATTTCATGTCTCACCACCAGGATTCAGTGGTTTAAATGGACAAACGTGGACAATGACAAACACTCACAGCCTGTGTTTGTCATGGGGTTGCACTCACAGAAGCAGATGTGTTGTTCTAAAAGAAAAAGCACACACTGTCGTCTGCAGCGTTAAGTTGAAACTTCCACGTGGAACATACAGAACAGTTGGATGCTCCCGAAGTGTCTTGGCCCTGCAGTATAGACGCCTCTTTGACCTTCCCTACTATGAAGCACCTGCTGGGTCAAGACGGCACCGAGGGGATCGTCTGTTCGAGTCTCCGCAAGGATTTGAGACAGAGTAATATATCTCAGTTTAAACATATTGATAAAATAATTTTACTCCTAAGCCTTTAAGCTGCGCCAGAACAGCGACACAGAGAATTTTGAACTGGCTCGGACTGATTTCTGCCCTGGAGATGTTCGTAAAACAGACACCCCATCTGAGGTCTTTTCCCAGCATGCACTCAGTGAGCCACTGGGTCAGCAGATGACCAATTCGACCAGTTTACAATCCAAAGAGCAAATCTCTTTCTTGCACCACGGTTAGCCCTCCAGTTCTTTCATTATATCAGCACTAATTACAAATTCTTAAGCCAGTGCCAGACATTACAATAAGACAGTGTAGTGAGCATATGGCATAATATCCTATTAATGAACACTCTAAATTCAAACTCAGGTCAGCGCTATCATGCCGAAGAATGTGTCACTGATCCAATGGAAGCAGGGGAGGGGGCCGTGAGGGGGTGGAATGGGAGGGAGAGGAGGAGGAAGTGACCTTCTTCTAAAATGCACAGACTAATTTGGAGGGGGAAGGCAGCCCCCAGGGCCATCTCATTGTTTTACTTGTTTAATTTTTCGCCAGCAATTATTGATATAATATTTTGATGGCAGAGTTGAGGAAGGGCTAGTCATTAGAAGAGACCAAAGGAGGGAGGAGTGTTTTTCTCCCCTTCATTTTCCTTTGCCACTAGCTGATCATACATATCTCCTTTTTTTACTCTCCTCTTTTTCTGCTTTTTTTCCTGCCTGCCACTCTCAGTCTCTCTCCGGGGGGAAAGTCAGGCTATTTGCATTTGCTGTCACAACAGTGTGAGAAACAAGTTGCGGCCGTCTTGCTGGCTCAGTCCTCAGTGCGCTTGGCGTTTTAATGGGTACTGTCAACTACAAGAGAGATGAATACCTCCACCCCTCTCTTCCCCTAACCCTCCTTCTGCTAGAAAAAAAGGGGTGATGCAAATAGACACATTTAGCATGATTGCATCTGCGAGTGATAGATGCTCCCCACAGCATGTTTTGTTTGGATCTGTTTTTTGAGTTAATCTGCTGAGATGACCCCTGTCTGATGTGACGCAGGGCCAAATGCAGAAAGGGGATGACAAAGGTAGTAAAAGGCACTACACCTCTACCTGAAATGGAGCTGTGTTCACTCCTTTACTTGTCAAGGGCTGAAAGGCCATTGGCAGTCAAAATTACTGCCTCACTCCAGCATTTGAAATTGATAAACTGTACTGTCCTCTTTAGAGAAATTCACCTGGACATAAAGTCAAAACAAGTCTTTCTTAGCGGGCCCTGAGGAAGAGCTTCAGGGGCTCATCAGATTACACTGGGGCCTTTCTCTCTACCTCTCCCCAGGGATGAGTCACTCTCAGTGCGGCTGGAGCTGGACCCCTGCCCCTCACCCCTGCCAAACGCTGCAGCGCTGTGTTTGTTTAAAAACCAGACTTAATCCTTCGCAGCAGCTGTCTGAGATCAAGTTAAGGGAGGGGGTGGATGCACAGAGAGCTGCAGGTGCAGACTGCAGAGCAGCTTTAGTGATCACTGCAAGTATGGCAACTCTCAAAATGTCAGATGTTGAGCAGCCAGACTGGGCATAGAATACTGTAGTTTAAGAGAAGAAGAGAGAAAATACAGGAATGTATAATTGTTACTTTAGTTTGGTGATGATAATTTAACAGCAAGAGCCAGAATTCTGACATTGTTTAGTTGGGGGAGAACCAGGACAAAAGTCATAGAGAGACATTTGCAACATGGACCCTTTTTGTTGTGACACAGAAGTTGGGAACATGCTATGAAGACCACATGGTACAAACCCGGTCGTTGGCTGCTTCCGAAACTGCATACTATGCTAGCAGTTCATACTGATTTGGCCAAAAGTAGTAAATAGTATGCTGCGTGTAAACACGAGTAAAATCTGCAGTACTTTTTATTTTCTATGAGTGCTGTCAAATTATAATTTTTTTTAATCACCATTAACCGCTGAATTTCAATAATTAATTGCAATTAGTTACATTTTTCATACACACATTTAAAATGCTATTATTTTGCATTTCACAACAGTTTTCAGTCACTTGATTGGAAATCAAATGCCAACTAGAGTACATCTCTTGTGCACATCTTGTGCAGTTAACAAGGTCAACGTCTGCTCCCTGGACAACAAGCTGGACCTGCTGAGGCTGAGGCTGGGTGCTTCCCGTGAGATGAGAAACTGTGCAGTTCTATGTCTTACGGAAACCTGGCTAAACAGCAACATGCCGGACTCGGCTTTCCACATCAATGGCCGACTGCTCTTCCGAGTGGACCGCAACCAGCTGTCGGGGAAAGCCCGCGGGGGCGGATTATGTGTCTTCGTAAATAAAGGTTGGTGTACAAACTGCATTATTGTGAACAGCCACTGCTCCGAGGCAATAGAACATCTGACTGTGAAATGCTGGCCACACTATCTGCCTCGTGAGTTTGCGGCAGTGTTTGTTATGACTGTTTACATCCCGCCGGATGCTAACGATGCAAACGAGGCGCTGAAGGAGCTACAAAACAACATAAGCTCGCTTCAGAACGTGGATCCGGATGTGTTTTACGTGGTGGCAGGGGATTTTAACCACATAAACATGACAGACATTGTGCCCAGGTTCTACCAGCATGTCATCATATCAACACGGGGAAGTAACATGCTGGACTGTGTTTATACCAACAAACGAGACGCATACAGAGCCGTCCCCACCCCCACCTGGGCCTCTCCGACCACATCTCCATCATGCTGGTTCCTACCAGTGCACAGACTGGCAGGTCTTCAGGGAGGCAGCTGTGTGAGGGGGGGAGGTGGATCTGGAAGACTACTCATCCGCAGTCCTCGGATACATTTCCAAGTGGGTCAAGGACGTCACCACCACCAGGACTGTGACCTGCTACCTGAACCAGAAACCCTGGCTGAATGCAGAGGTTCGGTCTCTGTTGAAAGTCAGGGATGCTGCGTTCAGGGCTGGCGACGCACTGGCACTCATACAGCCAGGAGAGGAGCAGGAGTACAGAGGGCCAAAGCCACATATGCCCAGAAGATCCAGGGACACTTCTCCTCCCACGATCCAAGGAGTATGTGGAGGGGCATTAAGTGCATCACAGACAATAACACCAGAGATGCACGATGCCCCAGGGACCCCTCTCTGCCCAACGCTCTCAATGGGTTCTACGCCCGCTTCGAGGACCTCAGCACCTCCCACAGCAACAGCACCAGACTCACCCCATCACCAGGAGGAGAGCCCCTCAGTGTCATCCCAGCTGAAGTGAGGAGGACCCTACAGAGGATCAACCCCCGCAAAGCTGCTGGCCCAGACAACATCCCTGGGCAGGTGCTGAGGGACTGCGCACACCAACTCTCGTGCTGTCTGACATCTACAACAGCTCCCTCACACAGGTGGCCATCCCCACCTGCCTGAAGACCACCACTATCATCCCCATCTCCAAAACCTCCACAGTGACATGCCTGAATGACTATCGGCCGGTGGCCCTCACTCCGATACTCATGAAGTGCTTTGAGAGACTGGTTATGGCCCGCATCAAAGATGCCATCGATGTCACTGTGGACCCACATCAGTACGCCTACTGGTCGAACCACATCCTCACCCATCTGGAGAGCAAGGACTCCTATGTCCGTCTGCTCTTAGCGGACTTCACATCCGCCTTCAACACCATAGTCCCACAGACATTGGTCCATAAACTCTCCACACTTGGACTGAGCTCCTCCCTCTGCAACTGGGTCCTGGACTTCCTGCCGAACAGGCCGCAGTCTGTGAGGATCCACGACGTCTCCTCCTCCCCCATCATCCTCAGCACTGGCTCCCCCTAGGGCTGTGTGCTGAGCCCCCTCCTGTTCACCCTGCTCACATATGACTGCTCACCAAAACACCTCGGCTGTCATATTGTGAAGTTTGCGAATGACACAGCGGTGGTCGGATGCATCTCCAACAACGATGAGTGGCAGGAGG
>JAQLOL010000024.1:1073403-1089741 GCA_029783665.1 Naso thynnoides
TGCTCCAGTGTCGTCGTAGAAAAGGTTCAGGCAGCCGCCAGTTAACGAGTCAGTGAAGCAGCACGGCCGCCGCAGACGGTCGGGCTCCAGGACGACTCTCGCCTCAACAGATCAGAAAAGTTTGTTAAAGCCAAAGTTCGTCTCCGTGCCCATAGAGCTGAAAACTGCCCGTCCAGCTACGTTAGCTGAGCCTCCAGCACAGTCGTGCTAGAAACTGATCATCCGTATCGCCCAGCGAACAGTTTGTACCACCACCACCACCCGTATGCAATGCTAACGAGTTAGCCGCGGTGCTAACGTTAGCAGTGCAGTGACTAACTAACTAACTAACTAACTAACTAACTAACTAACTACTACCACCACCAAATAACAGCTACTGACTATGACTGACTAATGTGAATATGTACTGATTAACTGACTAACTGACCGACTGACAACTGAAAATACTGATCTGATGAACTGCCAACCTACTCTGCACAGTGCGCTGCAGAGGGGAGGAGCTATACAGCTATATTTGTCAAGAAAATAAAAGTCGCTTATTTTTTCTCAAAAAAGAAAACGTTTTTCCTCTGCATTTTTAGCCCACGTGTTTTTAAAAACATTAAGTCCTGCATCAACTTTTCAAATGGTCATATGGACAGTGTTAAGTATACATTTCATTAAAAAATTAACCTGCACCATGCGCTTTAAGGGACAAATACATAGTGATATTACAGGACAAGCAGAACTACTAAAAACTCCAACAGCTCTTTGGAACTAAAAGTGGTCTTAATGTCTGACAGACAACATCCCTCGTCGCAGCAGTCTGTGGTTATGCAGAAAGCCCTCATATTTGCTCAAAAATGTAGATCTGGTAACAGGTACACACAGTAATGATAAATAATTTATTAAAACAATTATTAAGGAAGAAAGTGATTAAAAAAATAAAATTTGATAAGGAGTGTAACTTGTACTTTGAAATATCAGTTAGGCCAATATGTAAAAGCACTTACAATTTCCTGGGGCACTCGGTGGTTCAGGTGGTAGAGCAGGCGCCCGATATACAGAGGCTGTGTCCTCACCACAGCAGCCACGGGTTCGATTCCACCTGTGGTCCTTTGCCGCATGTCATTCCCTCTCGCTCTCCTGTTTCCGTCTACTCCTCAGCTGTCCTATCCAATAAAGGCACAAAAAGGCCCCAAAAATATCTTTATAAATTCCTGTATGAAAAGCAACATTCTCCATGTCAGACACATACCTTCGACAAAAACACTGATATAACACTGGTGTGTTGTTGTTGTTGTTGTTTTTCTGTCACAGAGCCGTTTCACACATCCAGCAACTGCTAATTCTCTCAGCTGATAACCACAAATAAACAGAAGAGGAGAAAGGACAATTCTGTGAGTATGGACCTGTAACGGTTTGATTAGAGAGAGAAAAAAGGTCGTCCTTGTCCAAGAGTAGACTGGATTTATTGTTGTTACGAGTACCATGCAGCGGTGATAAAAATGACCTCAGTAAAAAACAGCACAGCCAATGCCATATGCAAATAATTCCATAAAGGCATAAATGAAAGAGGAGGGGGTTGATCAGCAAAAGGGCAGTGGGGGTCAGACGGAGCAAATGAAGGCCGAACAGCAGATACTGCAGCCCAGCCCATCACTCTTCATGCCAGCTGCCTTTTATGTAGCTGTCCAGCAGCTCCTGCACGTGCCCCCTCTCTCCTTCACCGGCCCTCTGGCTCACTGATAATGCGAAGGGCACTGCCGTGTGTGTGTGTGACTAAACATACAATACAGTACAGACCTGTCTGGGCTTTACCTTGCTACTCGCCCAGCAGAATGGCTTCAGCCACCCACTCAACCTGCAAAGGGTAAGGAGTAATGGTAATTTGGTGAACAGAAACTCAGATCCATCTGCGGTACAGTAGTAAGGTGGAGGAATAGAAAACAATAAAATAATAAAGCTCAGCTCCTCTCATTCCCTGTAAGACCGCTGTGACGCTGCAGCGTGTTGTCAGTTTCAGCTGAAGCAGACAGGTGCCAGCCAAACTTTACACAGGAGGAAACTGATATACTTGTTCGGGAGGCTCGATTTATTTGTAGCAACGCTGATGAAGAGCAGCGTGCTGTAACATCACTGATGCTGCAGTGTTCATAAATAAACTGCATCGGGCACTTTGAATGTGCATATTCACTGTCCAAAGATTAAGGACATGGCTGTTGCTGTCGTGCATAAGTGACGGCAGTGTCACACACCGTGGCTTTGCACGGCTGGGTAAATGACTAAACTAGAGAGTTTCTGAATTGTTACTGCTTTGCGTAATAATGACCGGCTTGTTGGACGTTATCCCACTTATTACATAACTATTTACAGAAGAAATCAATAATATGGAACTGGAACTGCTTGCATAGCAAAGTAGTGTTAATGTTAGCTGTTTCCTGTTTTGGATCCAGACTGTGGTTTGGAAACGGGGCAAAAGTTGTTGTTGCTTCACTTTACCAGAAGAAGTCAAACAGGACACTGGAGACTCCACCAAAGTCTTGAGAAGCTGCAGCCTTAATTTAACAACAATTTTAAGTTGGCAAAGTTCATCAAAACTGTTTAACTGCTAAAGTAACTGCTAACTGCCTCCTCTCTCCCAATCACTTTACACAAAAACTCTCCGCTGCCTCACATTTGCTTTGCCACAGTCTCTTAAAGGAGCCACGGTAGTCCTGCAACCGTCGGCTACAGGCTCTGTCCTCAAAGAATAAACTCCCAAACTAGTAGACGTGCCTGACACTGTGACATTGATTAAAGCACTGAAAACACACCATCCTCAGCCTGTGGCTTCATCTTTTAAAAAAGTACAGTGAACAGATGACAGACACGCAGACACTGGACTTCTTTCCACGGACTGATATGACACAATGTGAAACTCTGAAGCCTGAGGATGAGTTGGGTCCCAACGGTGTCCCAAACAGCAGTCTGTTATTCAGAAATAACAGACCTTAGAATGCTGTGATTGACCAGTCAGAGTTGAGTATTAAATAAAGCCATGTAAAGGAAAAAAACATTGACTCGTGTTTATCTAAACAGTTGTATGTCAGCTCCTGCTTTATATCAGTGGTGGCTGCATTCAACTGGCAGAGAGTGGCTGCTGCATCATGTTGCTCGTCACCAGTCTGATTCACATCCAATTCGATAGACAAGAGTCAGCTTAATATTTGAGATGACTCACTGAAGCGGAAGGTTGCATTCAAAATTAATGTTTTAATTATTTATGGAAGTGGGCTGAAATGCAGAGTACAAACTTGTCTGTGCGATTTTGGATAGGTCTGTTTATGTGCACTCCTGACCTGAGGTCAGGAAAGCCAGGAAAATAGCACTCCACCAGCTGTGCTGCATTTTAGATGTGGTCTGGACTGGCAGAGACGTGAGCGCAAGTTTACCTTTAAAATGACCCCAAAATTCCACCCAGCTCGGTGCAGCCTGGTTCATGAAAACAGCAACTTGGCGCATGCAGGGAAATGCCCAAAATTAGGGTTAGGGTTAGCCAGCTTTGCGCGGTACGAAGAAAGAGCCCTGAATCTTTACTATTGAATAATTTTGAGAATAGGCGTGAGGCCTTTGTAAAACTGTGAAAAATCCTGTAGAGATTAGACACTGAAAACTCCACTGGGTTTCATGAAGACAAAGAGAAACTAAAGAAGATGGAAAAGCCAAGAAATCAGGAAGACAAAGCAGGAGATAGAAACATACAGTCATAGAGCCAGACAGTGTAAAACAAAGAAAGAGGGCTGCAAATGAAGAGTGCTGCAATGCTGGTGGACATTGGCATCCCTTTAGCTGGCACGCTAGCATGCCAAGTTGTAGGATTTACCCTGGAGCCCTTGGGCTTCGCTGTGAAAAGACTCAGTCGGCTTGAGGGGCCTCACGGCTGGCTGCTGCCGAGGTCCTATTGTCTGGGCCACT
Organism: Naso thynnoides; assembly: GCA_029783665.1. Taxonomy (NCBI): domain Eukaryota; kingdom Metazoa; phylum Chordata; class Actinopteri; order Acanthuriformes; family Acanthuridae; genus Naso; species Naso thynnoides. Next base: position 1,077,340 of record JAQLOL010000024.1, read on the forward strand.
GGAGAGGGGGAAATGCTGGATGAATGGAAGGAAACAAGAGGAAGACAGAGAGGAGGAGGAAGCAGAGGAGGAGGCCAGAGGGAGAGCAGCAAGTGGTTCCACGGAGCAGAGCCAACATACAGAGAGAGATGAACGAGCAGGATGCTGGCATACACTGAAGGCCTCCAAGGAATCCACCAACTCATGCACAGGTAAAAACTACTGTTCAAAGCATCTCACCTCAATATGAGTGCACTTGTATCGCCCAAAATAAGACTGACACTACTGTTAAAGCACCAGGAGCTTAAATATCTGCTTTTCCATCTGAACAAGCTAATGCCTTAACGCTTGAGAAAAACTTTAAGACTCTGAGTCGCTTCATTTATTGATTGATCTCAAGGCAAGCCAACCCAAGTCTTTCAGTGTTTCTCAACTGCTGTACGGTGTAGACTTTTGATTTGAAAGCCTTCTCCTGTCAGAAAAAAAAAAGTCTCAAGGTTTCAACATACCTTCCACGTTGCACATCTACGGATAATTAGATTTGTAGATTTATTTTATTTAAATAAGGGCACAATACATATCAATGAACATTTGCATGTAAATATGTGGGATTATATCTTGTGGCTAATTTCCACCCTCAGCCCCCTGGCAGGCTAATGCCTGCCACATAACCCACAAAACACATCATTAAAAAGAGAGAAAAAAAATAGTAAAAGAAATACGATAAACGTCACTGATGACAAACCAGACACTGAAGGACAACAAAAAATCCCGGGGGCTAAACGTTCAAGTGCTACAGTGCTAAAGTGCTTAACTGCCAAGATATTAAGGTGCTATGTTGTAACATATTGGAAAAAGTGCTTGTTAAAGTGCACATCACCCTACTGCACAAGTTTTGCATATACAGATGTGTGTGTGCAGGTAATATTGCACTAGGTTAGCATACATAGATGTATCCATGTACACAATATCGCACATGTTTTGCATACATAAGTACATATACTGTATGTATACATGCAAGGTCACACAGTTACAGACTTACTGGAGTCTTGCGGATGCCCTGGTGGTGTCATTCATACTGTTGATTTTTTTTTTTTTTTGCATTCCACACGTGCGACTCGATCCAGAATGTCGGTCACTTCAAAAATCGAGAAGACGCTCACACTGGAAAAACAGGGCAGCTTTCCAAGAGCAAGAGAAAATGCTTATGTGGTTGAAAAAAAAAGCTATCTAGATTAGATAATGCTCGATAACTTAACAGCAATAGGACCAAAGACGGGGAATACAGAACAGTGATGCAGGAAAAAGAAGCACAGCCCTCGCAAAGCCTCTAAAGACAAGCCTAAATTTTATTTTCTCTTTTCTTCTTCTGCTCTGCCAAACCATCTAGAGCGCCACCAACTGAACAGTGGTGCAGAACAAAGGCTGATATTCTGGAGCAGCACGTTTAACACTCTATCTTTGTGTAGGCTACCATCCGGGCAGTCTTAGATGTACGTAAATGTTGATGACATTTACATCAATAAATCAATGATCCCTCAAAGACTTCTTCAGTGTGTCAGGTGGACTGAAAAAAAGGGGGAAAGACAACAGCAAACACAAATTCACTGTGAGGAAAAAAAGAAAGAACAACTTCAAGCCGAGACTCTTTAGGAACAATGTTAATCAAGTCTACTCCAGACACTCAACATTTCTAAAGGACTTGTTATTTTATTGTGACTCTCTGAATCTCAGGGCCTGCCGGTGGGACCAAAAACCCACTCCTTTGGGTTTTTTTAATTATTGCCATAAATACCCCACTTGTTATTGCCAGAAACTTTAAAAACTGTTTAAATTGTCAGATTTTCAAGTTTCCGATGGTCATTGAACATCTCATGTGTGATGTCGGGGACATGCCGAAAACAGAGCATAAATCTAACCTAAAACTGTGATTTTTTAAAAATCAAATTAGCTTTATTCCCCATGCCCTCTTTAAAAATCTGCCAAAAACAAACCGCCCACATTCTGTAAAAAAAAAAAAAAAGAAGAAATTCTGTGTTCCTTTGTGCACTTGTGGAGCCATGAATGATTCAGATAGGCCCTCCCCTCGTGTCTCTGTATCCCGAATGCAGCCTTAATACAACCCTACGGCATCATGCGCAGAATTACTCCTGCAGTGTAAAGAGCCAACAAAAGATTTCTCCTGTTTTCCTCAGACTCGATCGCACCTAAAACAGATTCCTTATTTTTTCAATTTTTGTCAATTAAAAAAAAATCAGAGAAATTTGATGTACGATTTTTCTTTTTTATGATTTAGAGCATTCTAACTTTGTTACACTGCACAGTTGACATTGTTGAGTTACCGCTTTCTCTTGCCATGGTTGTCCTGAATCCATAGATGTGCAGAAATTTATATTGTAGTGGAAAATGAGTAAAAATGGTACAGAAGCAAAAAACAGCCAAAGTCTGCTTGGTATTCCTAAACTACAAAAATCTATATACGTTGTGATAAATGAATGGATAGCACCAATAACAGGGGAGCTTTTACCAGACACACATCTTAAATTTTATTACACTGGTATTAATTCTGGATAAAAAAAATCACAAACATCAAATCAAACACCCAGGATATATAAATGACTTTATGTTTGTTTGTCCTCTCTCATTGCTTCTCAACCTCTCTTTGGATCTTTTTGGTGCTGTTTATGTTTCCGTGGCGGTGTGCGATACGCCTCCTGCTCTCTATTGTCAGCAGCCGGAGCATCGGAGCTTGCAGGTGGGTACAGACCAGAAGTCGACCATGAATGAGAGCTCATCTGCTGGAGCTGGGGAAAGCACATGGTCAAGTGGTCAACAAATGAAAATGGAAAATTGCTACCACTTGTGGGGCCTGTTCAAGTACGTGCAAGCGGGAGAGGTGGTCAGGTCATGATGGATGCCCCATGTCCCTGCTGCTGTTGATATGATCAAAAAAAAAAAAACTGTGCCACCCCACCCTCCCTATTCACCACCATAATAGGCAAACAGATGTGTGCAGGTAACCCACAGGCACAGAAAATTGCCTGTGTGCAAAATTGCCTTTGGGATGGGAAATTTTGTTTATTTGTTGTACGAGTGCAATCATGTTTTTGAGTCCAAGTAGATTGTTAGTGGTTTTTATCAAAATAACAGGGATTCTATGTTGTTTTTCAGTAAAACAACTAAATAGATTCATGGACAGGGGCTTACAACATGCTTTCTGCTGCCCAAGAGGGCAAATTGGAAATTAAATGTATGTAGCCTAAGCAAGAGAGTAGAACACAATGCTTAAACTTCAAGTTCAGTTTAAGTAAGCATAGAAAAAAGGCTGCAGTTTTAGTTCAAAGATGAAGTTATTAAAGTTTCAAGAATCAAATTTCAAGGATTGTTCATCCTTCTTTCCTTGAATCAGAGTCTGGAAGTAGGTGCGAATATAAGTTAAAAGCCTGAAACAGTGGGAAGTAGTGAACATGCTGCCTCTCTACATAAGTTAAGTCTAGTAAAATGTTTGTGGATCATTTACCACATAATTTGATGCAACTACTGTGAAATGTAGGAATGCAGAAGCAAATATGCTGGAATGACAATTTAATGAAAACAAATGTTGGAAGAGAAACTGCAGATGTAATCGTGTGTTTAGAGTGCATCGGTTTCTCTATCTCAATCTGCTTTTTGCTCATAAACACACACTAACACACACACACACACACACACATGCACACAAACGCACATAATATACACACAGATTGTGAGGAGATTGTATTTGCCTAATCATGTGCGTTTTCCGCTTCATTTTCATGCTTTTTTCAGCTTGATGCACTCTGTAGCCATCAGAAACACAATATTCACTTTCATGTTACTACACACAGTCACTGTATACTATCTGCTGCACGGCTTACACACCTACAAAGAGACTTGTAGTAAATAAAACAGATGGTGACCTATGACCTTCTGTCACTGACAAAAAAGAAAACCAAATACATCGTCATATTTTTGTGCTGGGTTTGGATACGTGAGCAGAACCTAAAGCCAAAACTTGCTGAGCTTTCCCTGAATCCCATCGTGTCCCAACTCATTTTTAAAGGGTCTGTATCGCTGTAGGTGCCTTTCAATCCTGACGATACTCATGCAATTTTGTTTTAATTTCACATTCCCCTGTATATGTTATCATAAATAGTAGACACTCAGGTTGTAGAAATATGTATTTGCTGAGCTCCCACGTTTTCAGATATTTATAGGCCAATATTCCGAGAACAAACCATCAGGTATATACAGTACTGTCAAATATGTTTACACTGCAATGTTCATTCTCTGAAAACTACACGCACACAGTCTTGTTTCTCGTATCTACTGCTGTGTAGCTTGTGAAATCCCCCCCAGACTCACAAAAATATTTTTTTACACTATAAAAACACTTTAATAAAGTAATTATATATTATATGTAATGTTTCTTTTTAATATGGACCTTATGAGTGATAAGAATTTGTAATTAGCAAATAAATGTAGTCCAGTATAAAGTACAATATTTCCCATTAAATTGGAAAGTATAGAAATATAAATGAGCAGAAAATAGTAATACTCAAAGTAGTAGTATAAAACATCAAAATTGTACTTAAGTATAGTACTTCAGTAACCTGAATGCTTCAGTTGTTTTCCACAGTTAGTAGCAGTCGTAGTAGTTATGTTGTTTCAGATATGTATTTGTATTGCTGAAACAGCAGTAGAATTGGTATTTGCTGAATATGAAATTATATTTGGTGGTAGTGTGTTTTTGCAGAAGTAGAAACAGAGACAAAACTTTCACTGTTGGTTTGACGGTGGAAGTTGCTGTTGGTGAGGTAATGTAATCGCAGTTATTAGTTTTAGCAGAGACAGGAAGTAAATGATTGTCCAGCCGCTCTAACCAAGGCTGATTTGTGAGTTCATTTTTTCTAAGTTTGGATGAAGTGTGTTTTAAAGTGATCTCTGAGGTGCAATTGCTGTTTTTTTTGTGTGTTTGTTTTTGAAATGATTGCTTTGAGGAGAGCTGTAAAACATCTGTCTCTGATTTAACAAAAATGATCTTACCCCTAAACAAAAAGTTCCACTGCTGTAGAGATCATAAACACTATTGTCAGACACTCAGGATGAATATCTCATATCTAAGTCCGTCAGCAGCAAAAACAGGCACTTTCACAGGACATACTTTGTTGATGGGCAATCATAGCTGCTGGCTGCAGCGCTCTTGCCAAGCATGGGCCCAATTTCAAAAATTGTTGTCCCCATTAGTAACTTTGACACATAAACATGGTCCACCTTGAAAAAATACAGTTTCCCTTTGCATCCTTTTACATGTTTACATAGTTACACAGCTGGACAAAAATATAACACAAGTTTAAGCTGATAAAGTCAAAAGTTTAAAAGTAAGACCTAGTTTAGGGGTAATTCCTAATAAAATTCCAAGTTGCATTCAAATCATCAAAATGGGGACTTCCACATCCAAGACTTGAGTATCAGAAAACTTGTGAGAGAGAGAGAAAGAAACAAGCGAAGAGAAAGACAGCAGTCCGTTTTCACAGCCTTTTCCTGCCTTGCTGTCTGTATTAAAGTTAAAGAGGTTACTTGGGGGGTCAGTTTCAATCCACCTCTGATCTGCCTCTGGAGGGAGTATCAAAGTTGCATCAGAGGCGATCCGGGGTTTGTGTAAAAGGGTAAGTCGAACAGCCAGGACAAGGACATTTATCTTACCAGAGGAGAGATCAACTCAAAGGAATTCAACAGAATAATGACAGAATAGATGACATGGACACATATCACGGACCGCTCAATCATGTCGGCAGCGTCGCAACACCAAAGGAGTCTCACCTGTTTTTCCATGAGCTGCGTGCGGTTCTGGTGTGATAGGCCCGTAAGACTCTGCGTTCTGGTCCCAACTCTGGGTGTCACGGTTGAGGTTGACTGAAAAAACTTGTCCAGATATCTAGAAATGAGAGCAGCTCCATCCAAAGTGGGATGAATGCTGTCTCTCCTAATAAGACCAGGTCTTACCCAGAATGTCCGCCAATTATCTACAAAAGCCCGCATCATTTTCCGGACACCACCTTGACAGCCAGCGGTTGAAGGATGACATGCAACTAAACATGTCAGCACTATTATTAGAGACAGACTTCTAAATGAGAGCTTTTGAGATCAGATGTTTGTTGTTTTTTTTGTTTTTTTTTTAAATGAAAACTGAATAAAGACACACTGAATATTGGCAGCAATATGAGCAGTCTACAGCTTCATACTTTCTGTACACATTACTAACCTTGACTAACAAATATCAAAGCTTACTCAGCAATGTGGAAATGCTGATAAAATGCAGAAAATATGGGCCCCAGCGTGTACAAGCTGTGGTGGTCAAATCAAGGTGTTCAGGTGGACCATAAACACGGAGGTGATGCTGCCAATCACACGCGACTGTAGTCAGCATTTTATGCCTTTGCCCTTCTGTCATACAGCCTTCCCCGTGTATTTTATTCCGTCCTCTGTGGCAGTCAAAATCTGACCACTGATGGTATCTGAACATATGTGCATTTACCTTGTAAACATCTTAGAGGGTTTGTCCTGACGTGTCCAGTGTTTGATCTCTCCAAACTGTTCACTGCTACTACAAGCGGCTACAGGCAGGGTCACATGAACAACATATAGGTTGATTTTTGGTGTAACACTCAGAAGTCCCATACACAGGGATAGAAGTAACAAACTACCTTTAGTCTCATTACTTTTTGACTTTGCCTTTTCTTTTAAAAATAGTTGTAATCTTACTTTAACTAAATCTTTAACTTAAACATTTTTAATCTCAAGTACTTTGCTTCATCGTAATATGTAACATGACATGTGTCACAAAGTCTTTCCAAAGTAACTAAGTAACTAAGTCCTGATAAATCATGTCAGAGGCTGAGTTAAGTGGGATGAGGCAGAGTAGATTGGTACTGATTGTATTGACAAGGGTCATTCTTTTTCTTAAAATTTTGTTTGTTTGTTTTTTTGTGGCTTCTGGTGCTTGTATTTGTTAGGACAGCTGAAGAGTTGGACAGAAAATTGAGGGAGACAGAGGGGGAATGACATGCAGCAGAGGGCTACAGGGTAGAATCAAACCTATGGACGCTGCAGCGAAGACTCAGCCCCTGTCCATGGGGCGCCTGCTCTACCAGCTGAGCTAGAAGGGTGTCCTGCAGAATGCTGCACTAACAGTCGACTAATAGAGCAAACAGTGATTGTTGTACCTTATTACAGATGATGATTTTGGTTGCAACCTCAAAATTTACAGTTGAAGAAGAAGAAATGTCAGATTTTAGGCATCACCGTTTACAAGTTAACACGTGATTAATCTGGAACGCATTAATGTTTATTGACGCAAATTAATAGCAGTGTGTGACTTTGTTTTGAATGCAGGATTGACTTTTTGGATTTTTCACACCTGTTTACCTGGGGCATCCCCCTTGCTGTTTCATTTTTATGAGCCTCTTGCACTGTCAATCTGCAAACAACAACAAACAAAACATTCTGGGGTGAAACAAACCGGGGCAACGGAGAGCGGAGCAGACAGCAGTGGGTGAGGGCAAGCAAGGCTCACTGCATGAAAACCAGATTTCCGACCCCGTAAATCCCCGTGAACTTCTGTGATTCTCGCCAATTAACAGCAGTTTACAAGGAAGCTCATCTGTCCCGAAAATCGTCAGAAACGGACCACCTCGTAGCGCGGGTGGGGTGGGGTGACCGCCGGCTATCTAGTCTGGCTGGCTGGCTGGTCTCACTAAACACCCACTGGATGCCACCACGTGTTGTTATTTATTTTTCATTCATTTATATGTTACAACATAACGATTAACGACTAATCCACATAGTGAAAGCTATTCTACAACCAATATTGAAATAACACAGTCAACAGGAACATGTTGAAAAAAGTAAGGCTTTAATGAAACACTAAAAAAAAACACTTCCACAATAATAATAATAATAATAATAATAATAATAATAATAATAATACTTCAGTTAACAAGCAACCTACAACAACCAGTAGTTTCCCAAAGCTGGGCCTCACACTAGGCCCTGGTGCCTTAAAATAAAAGCCTTTCTTGGTGTGTCACCACATGGTTTGGGTTCTCTTCTAGTCTCTCCTGAAATCTTCTGCAGAGGTTGGAGAGCTCCAGACTACGGAAAGATGGAGGCCTCACAATCCACCCAGCTTACCTGTCAACGGTGTCATCCTGCTCATCTGACATGTCAGTGGTGATCTGCTGCCAAAAATCCATTTCCTCTTTGATGGTCAACAGCTGTAAACACATGTATTAAGGTAATATTAGTACTGCTCTGTAACGTTGACACAATAATGTGTATGTGTGTGCATGTTTGCGGAAAATAATATACCTGCGGATTAAAAGTCAAATTGTAATTCTACTATTATGCTATAAGAATCTTGTAGAACTCTTATAAGTCATACCCTCTTCCTCCTCTGTCTGCTGCGGGCTGAAGTCTTCATGGCTGCTGTCTAAGCAGCAGGATCTGGTTGCCTGTATCTGAAGTTCTTGCAGACTTGTTCATAATACATCTTGCAGGTCGCCGGAAGAAAAATATAAGTTAGAAAGAATAAACACTGGCCACAGCAAAAGTAAAACACAACAAATAAAACAGAAAAATGTAAAAGTTACTTATATAAAAGGGCTGTCTGGACTTGCAGCTGCTAGCAAAGGAGAGGTCACTGCCTCATTGTGGGTCGAGCTCAGGCTGTGAAAACAAAATGTAAATAGGTCAGAGATGGTATACATCTACTTAGATTCAGCAGAATGCATCCAGAGTTTGTCTTTGAATCTAACCCTTGCTCCAATTCATACCGTCTGTTGTTGTGTTGCCTTCACTGTTGTGAAGATGGCACACCATTTCCTAAAAAATACAAAATATAAAATAAAAGTCACTTTGGTGAAACAAATACATCCAGGCTTAAGCAGTGGGGCTGACCAATGTGGCAGATTCATTCGTTTTAAACTTTTCCTTACAAATAAAAGCCCAAACGCCGTAGAGAATCAAATGTAACGAGTGTGTGGATAGGGCAAGAATGAATGATCACATTACACGAGGCTCTGCTCTAATATGAATCGCGCCAAAATAGTGAACCAAATAATGAGTCTTCAGAAACACTTACGTTAAAACGCACGACTGTTTATTGACTGCCCCGGCCACAGGCGCGGTTAACCTACCTTAAACATGTAAAAGTCACAACAACACTATAAATTCTCAACAGTTTGTATTTAAAGTAAGTTTGTACAGCATCATGCGATCCCTGTTTATCGACTTAACGACCCAAGTTGGCACTAAACACCACTAAAAACTTTACTTTCTTCATACCTGTAAAAGTCACAACAGCACTCTAAACTCTTAACAGATGGGTACGTTAATAAATACTGACTGTGTTAAGTAGAGAGTTATGATTTATTCAGAGATTACTCACCTGTATTAAGCAGTTTAATCGGGAGCAATGAGGACACTGTATGAGTCCATTCCTTCCAGACTTCTGCAGAAACAGAGAGACGTCCGTCAGCTTCACCGTTCCCCTTAGAAACTGGAGGGAACAGAGCGGTTCCGCCTCACTGCTTCCCAAGCTTTTTTTTTTTCCCCCCACTCCATTTGTGCAACGGAAAATAACTTGGACCTGCATTATCATAACAAATGTATACAATACCCAACAAATGTGACTTCATTACCTTACATTTTACCCAAAAACTATACGTTCCCACACATTTTATATGAGCCATACGTAATTATTGTTTGCTAATAATTTCTCAATATTTCCTAATTTGACAATTGGTCAGAGGCAAAAGAGAAGTACAGAGAAAAAGACACAGAAACAAAACTGACAGTGTTAAAAATTTCATTCATAGTTAAGGATCAACAGTGGACTGGAGCTAAGCAAGATAATCATGCAACCAAAGTTTTCATGAACAGCTGCTAAAATAAAATGTTGTTACACAACTAGACAACATGAATTAACACAAATCAACTATATAATCCATATTGTGTTTGAGTATTCTGATGGAGAGTCCACTGTGGTGATACACCATGACAAAATAATTACGTACCTAACTGTAGGTTCTCTATTTTTCACTACTGAATTTAACACTTTAAAAGGAAGGCTTATGTGAGTCTGGAAACTTTTGGTGTGTGCAGCTATAGAATAATTTAAATTAAATTTAAATCACCATAATAAGAATAGTTATAAGTAAATAAATAAGTTTTCTGCATCTGTTTTCTGTTGGCCTAACCACAGAAACACAAATTCTCTCTCTCTCTCTCTCTCTCTCTCTCTCTCTCTCTTTCTTCACAGTTCACAGAATTTTTATGGACATATGAAAACCTCACACAGTCACAGGGAGCTGGGAGGGGTCACTCATCAGGGCTCTATCACAAATTTACGTCACTTCACGGTGGTTTGAGGGAGTTTTCTGTGGTGACCATGAATTCCCGTTAACTGAACTTCCACGGCAACTTGCAGTGACGATTACTGAAAATCCCACTTTTCATGCAGTGGCTGCGGGGAAACCTTAACGTGTGTGCATCAACTTGCTGTCCGGAGAGGACAGACAGGAGGAAGAACCGCTGCTATCTTTAGTGCTGAAAAATAATGTAAGAACCCTTTTAAAATATTCATTATCAATATGTATTAGAAAATCGATGTGTCTGACAACACTATTACAATGGTAGGTGAGGTGCAGGGCGTTTGTTGCATAACTGTATACTACAACTACAAAGAGCTAAAACACTTAAAGTTCAAAGCCTGATGGTCAGAGAAGCAGGCTTGTGTCTCGATGGTCACAGGTCCAGCTCAACAATTCACTGCAGCTTTGTGGCGGCAAACAGAGAAAGATTTTTACTTGAGTAAATTTTCAATAAGTACTGTACTTTTATTTCAGTTAAATACTCTTTCAATCTCTGCCCATATGGTTTTTATATGAAAGTATGTGTGGAGGTCACCGTCCACATACTTTTGAGACTCCCTCCTGTTCCAAGGGAACCACGTCCCTGTGCACTAAACGGGTCTTTAAAGAAACATGTACTGTGGATGAAACAAACGTGGGGTTCTGTTAAAAGCTGTGCACAATGAACCATTCTTTAGCTGCGTTTTTTTGTTTTCACTTGAGAGCTTTGGCTGCAGTCTAATCACTCTTCTTCCCATTTCCTTCTCATTTGCTCTGCCTATCTCTTCTCTCTCTTTTCTCATCCTCTCCAGTGAATATCTACAATAAATAAGAAAGGATTAAAAATGAATCCTGAGTAGCATCAGTCTTGCTGTGAGGATCTACAACATTTGTGGCTGCTCTTCTTGATTAGCCCAGAAATTGTGGAATAATAAAACAGTTTGAATTTTAAAAGAAAAAGGCACCTTTAGCTGAATAAATGCTGTTATAAAAAATTAAATAAATGATCTAATCTTGTCATACACAATGTTTTATAACTTAAACCCATATAAATTAAAAAATATCAAACCAGATTAGCTCTCACTAGTTTTCATACAGATTTGTGTCCAAGAGCAGCTACAATTATCTGCTGTGGAACATTGTTCACTGCAGCGCACAGCTCACAAAGACAAGATCAGAATAAATATTTAAAGGTAGAAAAAAAAGGGGAGGGGAAATGTTAAAGCTGGTGATGTACTGCCAGCCCATCAAAATAAGTTAAGCAAAGGACTCTAAATGGTTGATCTACAGAATGGTGGAGGTTAACATCAAGTTTTTTCATTTTCACCCATTTTCCTTCTTCAAATAAACAAATTCAAGCAATTTCTCCTAAGTATAAACAATTTGTCCACTGATAGGCTTGTGCTGGTCTACAGACAAGTCTACCCAGCACAGCCTATGCCCAGAGCAAAAGTCTGTATCCCAACCACTGGCAAACAAGACTTTGTGATCTTAAAAGTACAAAGTACCATGAAAAAGTGGAATAAGAGGATATGGTGGTGTAGGAAAAGCCAAATACTGAGCTTCAGTTCAGCCACTGTGTTCACTAAAATGTTAAGACCAAGGTTGAAATACGTTTACTATGACAATAAATATGAGGACAAACTTTTAATCCTGTCCATGTCCCTGTTCTCCCAAGGCCCAGGAGCCTCTCTCCCAATTTGGGGCTACATCCGCAGGAATCCCCTATCTCTGGGGGTTGCATGCCCTTATTTCCATATTCTCTGCTCTCTCTCTCTCTCTCTCTATCTCTATCACCCTCTCTGTCTCTTTCTCTCTCTCTCTCCATATATATAATATATATATATAGAGAGAGAGACTGCTGTCGATCAATTAAAATATTTAATCACGATTAATCACGAGTTTTATAGGTAACTCACGATTAATTACAAATTAATCACACATCTTTTTATTTAGTTCTAAATGTACCTTGAAGAGATATTTTTCAAATTTT
>JAQLOL010000024.1:1125847-1144237 GCA_029783665.1 Naso thynnoides
TATATATATAGCGCCATTAGCACACTGTACCTTGCTCAAATAACTCTGTTTTCCGACACCATGTTGTAGTCTATATTGTACTGGGACACTATTATAGTGTGGTCTGACTCCCGAATGTAGAGTGAGTTTTTATTATGAAACTTATGATTAGTTGAAGTCAATAAGACACGGAGATGAGACTGAAGGAGCTGTTGTTGTTGTCTTATTGTTTTGGATTGCTGCAATAATAATGAACATACATTTGCACAAAGCAAGTATATTTGTCCACTCTAATGTTGATAAGAGTTTTAAAAACTTGAAAAATATCCCGTCTAGGTACTTTTAGAGCTGAATAAAAAGATGTGCATTTAATCTCGATTAAATCTTTTAATTGATTGACAGCATTAATATAAAATAGGGTTAGGGTTAAAGTGTATATACCATTTCACACCACTGGCATAGCATGGGGGATTTGGTGTTGATAATAATCTTTTTTTTAAAACTCGTCTTAAAACCCATTTTTATTCCTTGGCTTTCGACCCTGCATGAGACTCTGCTCTTGTTTTAGTGTTCTATGGTTTGTTTTTAGTAATTGTTTTTATTGTTCTTAAATTGTTTTGAGAACAATGAGACAATGATTTTAGTATTTACACTTGTTTCATTTATTTTATTTTATCCATTGTTTTTATTTATTCTCATGTCTCTGTTTTGCCTATTTATGTACAGCACTCTGTTCCAGCTGTGGTTGTTTTTAAAGTGCTTTATAAATAAAGTTGAGTTGAGTTGAGTTTTTTATCAATTGGCACCACTTGCTGACATAAAGTACCTCTTTAGCTGCTGTGTGCAATGTGTAACACCTCCTGGGAGGATGCCTCTCTAACATAGATAATCTTGTGAAATAGATGCACTTTTTTTTGGCAGGTTTAGACACTAAAACTATTTAGTTAGGTTTAGGAAAATAAAGTTAACTCTTGATTTTACGCAGTCTTAAACCCCAGTCTTCTAGCCTTCCTGTTCTGTTTATTTTAGCTTAATTATCCTAATGTTCCCAGTCAAAAATGATTGATCCATTTAGATGATTATAAATCCATAAAGGTACCTATTTTATTACCTAATGTTGTATTATATATTTTTTAATGAATTCAAATTCAAATATTTGTAAAGGATGTTGGCCTGTAGGCCTCATTGACCTCAGGTCAGCCAACTCATAATCCAGAGCTGCACGTACAGTGTATCGCTTAGCCATCGTGCTTCCACAAAATGAATTGTGAGCAAGGCCTCAAAAAAACTTTATATACCAGAGCTGCAACAAAGTTGTATCACTGAAACAGTATTGAGGGAGGTTTTTTGTTTGTTTTCTGGTGTGCGTGTGTGTGTGTATGTGTGTTGTTTTTGCTTTGTTTTGTTTTTTTTGTGTGTGTGTGGACTTCCAACAGGTGTGGTTCCCATGTGGGTGTCCATGGAAGCTAAAAAGAGGGGCATAAGGTAAGTTCGTGTGTGTGTGTGTGTGTGTGTATGTGTGTGTGTGTGTGTGTGTGTGTGTCTGCTCAAAGACATCTGCATGTTGGGGTGTGAAAAATGGACTCTGGGACTGTGCTTGAGGTCTATTTTCTACACTAATTGTAGTCCTATTCATTTCTAATGGTCGGTCATTTCTGACTGGGAACACCACGGGTGTATACAAGTTCAAAAAAGTACACAAAATATACAAATTCTCAAAATTTATTTTGTTTGTGCGGATGCCATGTGAACAAAGTCATGGAACTTTATGACAACCAGATGAAATTAACTACATTTTTTAGAGAGAAAACTTCAATACAAAACGTAAATGTAAATAAACGTTAAACGTAAATTGGTCAGATTTGACCGAACATAATAAGAGGGCTCAAGAAAGACCTGTGTGTGACCCTCATCTTTGCTTTGTTGCTCTTTCTTTACAGCAGGTGCAGCAGTTGCTATAAGCACCTGATGTGGATGGGTTTACACTAGAGTTAGCTGACAGCCAGGTGCCTCTCATACCAAAAGGTGCCAATGAGATGCTGTGGGGGCGGGGGATGAAAAACTGGTAAATGATGATCTGGAAATGTGACTAAGCTGGTTTCACCAGGTAAACACTGGTATAACCCTAACCCTAGCTATCTAACTGGAGTATATATGTATTTTAAGCAAGTGTTGTGGGTCGGGTTATGGGGAGCAGTTTTAAAACAAGACTGGTGGATCAGTGTTAACATCTGCAAACAGCCTCAGCAAAGGCCAAGTCTTTTTTTCCTCCTCAAGCTCTCTGTCCCTACTGTGGCCAATTAAGTGAATTTCCACAAAAGAGCATTTTATTAGTATTTGCCTACAGCCGCAGAATAGTGATAAATTCTTCCTTCGAGCACTCGGAAAAACAAATTGGCACATTAACCAGTGAATGGCTGGAAGAGGCTGTGTTGCCCATACCTCCAGGGCTGACTGGGAGATTTGCAACAGTGCCGAATCAGAGGCAATCTCTTCGCTTTATCATTCAGCAAGACAGTCTGAAGCTCGAGCGCAGGACTCAGATGGGGGCAAGTGATGCCAGATGTCAGCCATTAGCTCTTTCTCTCTGTCTCTCCTCTCTCTACATGCACAAATACATATGCACGCCCTCCAACACTGACTCCCTCTGTTCCCTTTGGCAAGCCCAAGCTGTTTGCTTTTGTGGCCTGATGAGCCCTCTCTATTTATCTGTTATTACATTGGAATTGTCAGATCCAAAAGCCACGAGGGAGCTTGCAGAGTGTGCCAGCACTGTTGGCTGAAGGTCCCCATCTACTGACACTCTGCGCATCATGGACCCCTCCTTTCATTCACACTCACTCCCTCTATCGATCAACTTCTATCTGATGCGAGGAAACCACCCAACCTGCCGTTCTGTGTGTACACTGTGTGTGTGTGTGTGTGTGTGTGTGTGTGCGCACTCTATATTCCGGCTCCATTTGCATTAGCAGCCAACTGACTTTTGCCTCCCACCATCCTGCCTGGCTACATGCCCCCCCTCCACCACTGCATCAGAGGGACTTTCAGCAGTGCTAATGAGGATTAGCATGTTTGTGTTGTTTATATGTGTGTCACCCTAATCCATTTAGCAATAAGCTGTTTTGCAGGAAGTAGAAGTAATTTATGCATGGCACATGTTTCATTGGATTGTGCATTGGCAGGGTGGATTTTCAGTCAGACTGGTGCAAGTGTGGTGTTTGACATCTAAATATTCCATAATAACAGGCTACAGCACTAAAAGTTAATATCTAATATTTATCACCAATGATATGACAAGTGCTCTCTTATGGTGACTGTGTCCACAAAGTGGACTGCTGCTCTCTGGTCTTGCCGTCCAAACCATCCGCTCGTTCTGGACCTTTGCTGAGCTGCAGAGGAATCTTTCTAACCATTTAAAGTGCTTGAAAACACCTGTCAGCATTCAAGCTCTGGTGGCAGAGGGCTACCATGGTATTTTAGTGACTTACCTGACTCACACTCTTCACCCAGAGTTCCAGCTCTTACCTTTTGGTAAACTAAAGGCTAAACTGTTATAAACGTTCATTCCTACCTATGTGCATTCAGCTCCTCAACACCAATTTGTAAGGTGTAAGTTGGCCATAAGAGATGTGCAATGTTGCAAATGTGCAAAATGTTTAAGGGTGTAGCGCAATACAGTCTGACCCACCGGATGTGCACCGCGAGTGTAAGAGCGAAAACACACTAGATGCGGCTGCACTGCGAATAGCCGTGGAGCAGAGCTAGTTTTGATTCGGTGCCCATGTAACCCAATCTGACTGTCCACACCACCCGTGGTGCAGAGCGCTGCGACCGCCTCACATTCTGCAACGATTGTTTCGCCGTCTGTCATATTTTTTTCCGTGAGCGACTTTGTCAAGCTGAACAGAGCAGATCGTACCAGACAGGAAATCTCACAGAGAAAAAGCCTAGAGAATCTGGCCAATTTTCAAAATAAAACAAATGCCAAAACAAAACACCCTGATTAATGATAGTGTGGTTGTCCTGTCTACATATATATTTATATAAATATCTGTCAGTTAACAGAGACCGACACACACACACACAGAAAAGATAGAGAGAGAGAGAGAGAGAGTGCTCGATATTTGACGAGAAAGGGGCAGACGAGCAGAGGAGCTTGTTGGCCAGTGCGGAGAAATGCGCTTCTGGTGTGGACACCGAGTTGCCTGCTCGGACGGGAAATGACTCTTCGCAGTGAAGAAATGGCGACTTTTGATGTCGGGAATTTTGACAATTTAACGCCAGGGCTCTTTTCCTCACATCTAAATCTGTCATCGAAACGACTTTCCCACCAATACTATTTTGTATAGGCACAGTCGCAGTATCTGGGGCTTTGTGCCACCCATGATTGTGATTGGTTTAGAAAAAAACAAACGGGGCGGAGCGTTTTTTTCCTTCTATACCCGAATGTGTATGTGTAAAGCCGGACCTTTACCCAGCGCTGAGTGTTGTGGAAAGGCCTGGCTACACGAGACTAAGTGAAATATGTCTGCATTGTTAGTGGGAGGGTATGTACGTGTGCAGGGAATTGTTGTACATGTGTGAAAGCTAGTGCTGTCATGAGAGTTTTCTTTTTGCTCGTGGTATTGCAGGATGGACTGAGTCCAGAACAAATTTCCCTACAGGAACAATAAAATAAATCCTATCAATGATAAAACATATGCACACGCACACAATGTTTCTGAAAGAGATTTTTAATCAGTTTTTCTACCAGATTTGTTGCGGTTAATGAAAGTAAAGTTTGACCTTCTGTCAGTGACCATTGTAGGGCAAAAAGTTGACATTAATTACCATCAGCAGTTATGTGTGCAGGAAAAGTTTTTTGTTCTCTGTAACCCTGTATTTGTACAAAACACTATTAGTTTGATGTCACAAATGCTCATATTTGTTCATAACTATTTCATTTTTATTGAATTTATTTCCCTTGTCATTACTGTTATTTTTACACTGTATACTTCGTATACCTGCAATTCATGGCTGTTGCTTTATTGTTTTGTGTTTTAACCATCTGTGACATCAAATCTTGAACTGTGCTTTACAAAGACAGAAGACTATGCAACTGTTTATATGTGCCTATGCATCAGTTCATTCAAACAATGCAGAAAAGCATCAACCACTGCACAACCAAATTTGTACAAGGTGCACTGATTCATCTTTTTGAAGTAGTGATCTGCTCTGAGCAGACATTTAAATGAATTTGTCATTTTGTTAGATAAGAATTTTGTGTTATATGTGTGTAATCTTGTTTAGTTCAACTTAACCTGGATGGGGAAATTTCACATTAAAAGGGGCTCCTTACTTGGAGGCCTGGAAGACACTGGGGTAGAGGATTCAGCCCTGCAGGCCACTCATTGAGGCCTGGTGTTGCTAGAGGAAAGGCGCCAGGCCTGGGCTGTGGGCCCTTCCAGTGTCAAGCCCTGTCAGTCAGTGCATGCTGCTCCTCCTGGGGCTTTCATCCTCTCCACAACCCCAGCCGTCTCCTCCTCCAGTCCCCTCAGGCCCATCAAAGGCTGATTTTCCACGCCGACGGGCAAGCTGCGGAGGCCTGCAGTCAGGGACAGGTGGGAGGCAAGGGAGGCAGGGGAAGGCTGGGGTGGCCATTGAGCCAGCATCTGAGCCCATGGAGGGTGCTGGGCTCCAGCCAGTAACTGAACTGAAAATAGTCTTGCCCTGACATGCAGGCCTGAAGGTGCATGTGGTTACAGCCACACACACACACACAGTCGGTAGGAGAATTTACCTTGCACCAACAAACACATACACAGCAAGGCCATTAGATTTTAATGGGATCTATTCATTGACGTTATAGCTCTCCTGCATCAATAAAACATTAAAAAATGTTGAGGTGACACAATCCATGAATCAGTTTAACAACATGCTATTTCGGCATCTGCAGTGGACATAACTCTGTATGGATTTTATAGACGTATACTGTACAAAGCGTACTGCAACAAAGTGTGAGATACATCTGAACAGACAAAGGCACCTAACTCGAACTCATAACACTCCAAATTTGAGTCCATCCTTGATCGTTTTGGTTTCAGTCCACCCCAGCAGCAAAGATAAAAATCAGTGTCCGTCCACCACAAAGGGTTAAACTGCTATCACACCGATGAGGCCACTCAAACCATCCAACCCATTTTCCTCGTGATCTCACAGTCCCCCATCATTTTTAGAGTTTAAACTTCCCCTGCCACCTTCCATTTTATGCTGGTGTAAATGAGTTCCCCCACAAAATCCATAGTGTGTCTTTAAAAACCGATAACTCTCATGGCGGTGCCGTGACATTGACCCCCCTAGCAGGGCAGTTCCGGTTCAGTGCCCAGGCCTTATGCTCGCCGAGAGCACACAAACACATTCACGACACATACATGCTCATATATCCACACACACATACAGGGCTAGACCCCAGGTGCACCAAGAGGAGCAGTTAAATTTCATCATTACCCTTTCTTCCCCGTGTTGGGGCTTTTTATAGGGCCTTTTTACGGGCCGCTCTGAAGGTGCCACTCTGGTCCCAACGGTGCACAGGAGAGAGATAGATAGATGGAGAGGAAAGTGAAGAGGGGAAGAAGATAAGGGAGGGAGGGAGAGTAAGAGCGAGTGGTGGTGGAAAGGGATCTGTGTGAGTGGGGGAAGTTAGGAGGTGAGAAAGCGTGCATGAACGCCCACAAACATGCACGTGAACAAGCAAAGCAAGTAGGGCACTGGGGAGTGAGAAAAAAGAGAAATGGCCCAAGAAAGACTTGTGAGGGAGAAAAGAAAGAAAGGGAGCAAGAGAGAGAGAGGGCCATCAGTTGTCAGTGTGACTGCTGGCTGATATAAAAACAGTGGCGAGGGTGGCGGATAAGGCGGATGATGAATGAGCTAGAGACACTCATCCATCCCACTGAAGGATTTGCGGCCAGGGAGTCGTGTACAGACACATCCAAGAAAGAAAGGACCGTATGTTTGCGTGTATGTGTGTGTGTGTGTGTGTGTGTGTGTGTGTGTGTGCGTGTGTGCGAGGGGGGATATGTGTTGTGTGTGCTTTACAAAGGTGTGATGGACTGTTGATAGGAAGATAGGACCAGACAGGAATAAGGTTTTCACCACTAAATGTTGTTTGTGTATCTAACTGTGTGCTTACAGTTAGCAAGCAGGTACACATCAGTGTCATGCAAGGCAAAGCAAGGATACTGGACATGCCTCTGTACTTGTACATACTTCTATGACAAAGCCCTCTGTACAAGCGTGGCAATGACAAACCTCTACCCTGGAAGATGTATGGCAAGGCTGCTGTCTAACTCTGTATAGGCCCATCCATATCCCTCACTGCTATCAGAACTGTCCAACTCTGGTTTATAGCACCAAACAGTGGCTATAATGACACTAGGACTCTGAGCGTGTCAGGGTGGAGGAGATCGATTGGTCAACATACACTCTTGCCTGAGATACACTTGTACATCACTGTCCTGATTTTCAGGTAGGAGCTGTAGCAGAGGTTAAAATATGGGTGAAGCTGAGCCAGAAGCTGTTTTTATAGCACAGTGGCCATTGCTTACCAAAATAAAAGCAAATGGCTGTGTTGGTAAAATGCAGTCTTCATTTCTATAATGTAAAACTGAAATATGAGGATTTTTTTTAACATTTACCCTACATTCTCACACTTAAGGGTATTCAAATACAATCTCAAACAATAGCCAAATAATTTACCAACAAAGGCTGAAAATGTAAAATCATGACTTCCATGGTGAATATTAATTCATCAGGAAAATTATTCTCCCTGTCATACTTGCCACTCTGCTCCTCCTTATTTTTTTATTATTATTATTATTTTATTTTTATTTTTTACAGAAATAGTGTTTTTGCTGATTAAATAATTTTGGTTTTCTTTATTATTTAAAAATGTATTTATTAAGACAACACACATTAAGCAACATCTCTGTAAATGTCCCTGTGGCAAGGCAAGCTAATTTTGCCAAGACGTTCTGTCGCTAATAGTCCTAAAATATGTGTAGCAAAGACAACAGGACACTACGTAGACAGCAGTTGTAACAACAATGGAGACGTTATCAAGACAAAACACAAGCCATGCAAAGCAACAACAGCAAGCGGCAACAGTACAGTAATACAACAACAAAAACACATGGCAACAGGAAGCAGCAGCCAGGCAATATTGACCACAGACATCCTTTGATACATGTGACCATGAAAACATGTAGGGCAGCAATAAGCAGCAGACACTTCACTTACCTTGAAACATTGTTAGAAAAATGTGGCTGCGTTGTTTGTGTAACTGTTAGCATTGAATTGTTTGTGAAATAACACCAAACACATAAGCCATGCAACACAGAGTTAGAGGTTAAGTGGTACTAACAATGATAAAACAGGTTAGTAAAATGATAATATGCACCTAACACAAAAGCTGTGAAACAGATTTGCTACGACAACCATAGCAGAACGTAGCATAAGTGTTAATAAAACAAATCAAAATTCTAACCACATCTTCGGTGACATTAGTGACATAAGAATGTTATGCAGAAGTTAACATTAAGAGCAAACAGCATCGATAGCAAAGTAAATTGCAAATCAAAGCATATCAGGAAAGAAGGAGGCTTCTTACCAAGAGGATCATATACTTAACAGCTGACATCGAGATTAGATGCTGGATTTCAAAAAAAGCCTAGATGCTCACTGTAGTTAAGGTGAATAAAGGTCAAGACTAAAAGATTGTTTGCTAACTTTACTCACCATATCTGACAATAACTATTTTCAGAGATGGTTTCATGTTTCTATACAAACATTTGTCAATGCAAAGTCTTTGTGTTTCCAAAACAAGCATCTAATATTTTGCATTGTCTTATAAAGTAGTGTGTTTTTTTGTTTTGTTTTGTGGGGTTTTTGCCTTAAAGCTGCAGTTGTAAGGCAAGAACAGCTAATCAGCTCGTACCGCTGTCGCCTGATGCTAAGAGGTGCAGCTTAAAACAGCTAATCAGGACAAAGAATACAGAGAGCAGCAATGACTGGACGAATAGAACAGAAGCAATAGGATTTTTACCAATCCTCAATACAGAGGCATGATGGGAAAACACAGAGATCTCCTGATACTCTCAGACCATGTCAGTTACTACAGCTGTTTATGGGTGTTATGACATTTTTTCCAAATAGAACACAAAAGGTTGTTGATGTTTAGTTACCAGCTGAAGCTTTAAGTACCTTACTTTTTTTTTTTTTTGTCACTTGATGTTCTCATGGGAAAACTAGTCCAAACCACGTAGGTCAGCCCAGCGTGTACTTTGTCTTTCAAAAGGCCATCGCACTCTGAACAGGCCCATATATATATATATATATATATCCTTCTCTGCAATCAGCACTGTTCAGCTGTTGTTTTATAAAATGGTCTCAGAATGGTTATTATGTCAATCAACACCATGTTTGCAAGATGCAAACATGATGCTTGTACAGTCAAAGTACATCTCAGGTTTGATCTCAGCAGGAACCAAACACAAAGCACCTGTCTCCTCTCATGGACATCCTAAGTGCATCGACTTAATGACTCAAAGCTGCGCACAAACAGTGTTACACCCTAACAGCCTCAATTAGCTGTGAGAGATAACTGTTGGTCCGCATCAAGAAATCCTGGAAGACTTCAGTAAATTAAATGTCTTCTGTCCTCTGGGGGGGGTGAAGAAGTTCAACCTTTGCATCCACCTCTCTGTGAATAGAGTTGTCAGTCATCAGAGTTGGTTTTACCATGCAAAATGTGTGTTCTTGACACAGTTCTTGAGAGTTAGTAAAATGGTAATTCTAGTCACCCAGCATTCATGTCCACAGTGTGATATTCAGGTTTTGGATTTGGGTATTCATAATCAAAAGAGGATGACTCATCATCACTTCAGTGACACTTTCACTTTGTTCAAACAGTATTGTTGGGGTTAAAATTTTCTCCCGACCAACACATAGGGCCAGAAAGATCTTGATTTAATCTTTTTTCTCTCTTTCTTTTTTTTAAGATTGTGTGAAATTTGTAGTAGGTTTTTAAGATCTTGTGGATAAATTCTAATGACTGTCTTGCCCACCCACCACTTTGTCATTTCACATGATGCGCTGCCTGAGCATATCGAAAGGCAAAAGCATTTTTACTGGTTCCTTATGGCCACACTTAAAGGTGGGCTTAAAAGTCTGACAGCACAGAGAAAGAGAACCAACAAAAAAGGGGAAAGCAGCTCATGTTTTCAGGCAGTCTCCTTTCGTGGCATTCCTGGTGTCTTGGTAGCACGCACAAGGTAGTTGTTCAGAATTAATAACAATAGTTTGCAAGAACATTCACAATTTTTCATACTCTCTCCCCTTACACAGCTATATAGTGGGAGTGATTGTTGGACTGACACTTTTTGAAAAATACATTGAGCTGTTGAACATCATCCCACCTAATGTCACCATAAGACCATAAGAGTTGAGACAATCTGGACAGCATTTTATAGCCTGGTAAATAAATTTAGATCTCTTTGTGAAAATGATCCAGGAACTCTCACATTTATGTCTGTTTCCACCCATCCGAAAACTTGCTGTTCCAATCGCAACTAAAAGTCTAAAATGTTGCAAGCCTTATGTGATGATTCATTGAGGAGAGCCGAGGAGCCGGCAGCTGCGACCTGTGTACCCAGTAGCTGACACCAATCTTTGGCAGCCTATAGACAAACGAGTGACGCAGTTAACATTAGTTTTCCACACGGATGTTATGTTGTGATATTAGCTATTTATGTAAGTTTTAGTGCTTTTGTCCTGTGTTTTTTTAACGCTGTGGTGTGTTGAACACAAGGCTGCTGAGTCCCACATTTTCTGTAGGAAGACTCCCACCAAAGGCTCCTATTCTCCCCTATGTGTGGTAATTCCAAAAAACGGGTACTTACTGGGTGTCCAAGGTTGTTGTCCTTCTTGTTGGAGCATTCCTTCTTTTCCATATTGCATAGCTTTCCATAACAAGAGGGTTTTGGCTCACCAAAAATTCCTTTCAAAACAAACATGATGGTGGCTCACCTGTAGTGTAAGGGGATGGGGTAAACAGCTCTGGTTGGTTGTATGGTTGTATGTCGATCCAAATGCGTCCAGAGGCAGTTTTGACGGCATTCGTTGGTACTGCCCCTTGGAAATAAAAGGTGAATCAAGAGATAATTGATAACTAGTTTTGCTGTGCCAGTCTAAGCATTTTATGCACATACATAACATAATTGGTCTGCTACTATAAATATAAGACTGTGTTCTAGTGTCCAACTCTCTGTTTGTGGGGCCTTCCAAGAGAAGTTCAGGCGGACTGTTACCCCTCACCAGTGCCAATGTCAATGCCTTGTGTCTTGTGCCAGCCTCAGCAGGCTCGGCTCGCACCCCATGCCCTGGGTCTTTGCAAACTCCCCCATGTGCATATGCTCCGTATGGTTCAAGTGACGACGCCAATTTTCCACCATCTGCCCATGCCCTGTATTTACACACAGAGGCAAGGTCTGCTGGATGGCGACCGTCACCCTTCACCTTGTCAGAGCAGAGAAATTTCAAATGTTAACTTGCAGCCTGCAGGAGCAGAGAGTGATCCGCAACCGCCATGCTGAGGAAACAGCAGAATGTGCTCATGTTGAGAGACAGAGCATGAATTCACCTCCACAATTTCATTTTGTTTCCCTTTTCTTTTCCCTGCTCAGTCATTCCCTCTCACTTTCTTCTCTTCCATGCTTCCCTGCTTCTCTCCACTCCTCCTTTTCTCTACTTTGCCTTCCCCTGTCTCCTTCTCTTCATCGAGGGTTCTCTCTAGCTCTGTGCTTCCCCCTTGCTCAGTCTTGCAAATGGTTGCCCGCCAACGGTTTGTCTGAGGAGAAAACAGATTTGAATGAAGAATGGAGACAAAAGAGGGAACAAAGAGGCAGTAAAAGGCGCTACATACAAAGAGACGAATGCCTGTTGGAGACACACAGTGTGTACGTGAGTGTGTTTGTCTTACTAGTGTTTGTGCAAGGGTCTTTACTGTACAGCGGGCAGCAGTCCAAGACAAGAGGGTAATCTTTTACCTAGGCTTTACCACTGGGAATGTCAGAAATGAGTCAATCATGATGATGCACGCACTGTGCTGACGACACGTGTTCATGTTCAGAGAATATCTGGGGCTTGCAGATGTGCCAGAACCCTGCATCGACGACATCAGGGTACAGTTTATGATGACACACACACACACACACACACACACACACACACACACACACACGTAAAGCCATGGAGGCAAGGCCAGATAAGCAGATTATTTGAAGGAGGCATTATTCACCATATGAATGCAATAATTGGTTTCATTATTTGGTGGGTATTTCAGCAACACTAAATGAAGCATTAGATAGTGTTTGGTTCCCCAAAGCAAGCTGGAGTTGTGCGCTCAGCGTGCCCACCAAAGACCTGTGTTTACATGATGTGTTTTCTGGCCCTTATCTCAAATCACAGCTACTGTGGCTGCTTTTGCTGCTGCTTCTATTTGTCTAAAGGTGATATTTCCATAGAAGAATGCAATATATTGAGGATATTAGGTCCATTTCTTCGACCAGTGTGAACGTCTGTGTGCCCTGCTTTATGGGAGTGCATATTCTTTCTGTCAGGGAACAGTGGTGGGCGGGCTGAAAGGTGGGGAAGCCTACTTTAACGGTCTTTTGAAGGAGATAAATGGCTTACAGATGGCCCAATCAATATATTCAAATGAGACACAGAGTCTAGCAATGAGCATTGAGCAAAGAGCTTGGGGCGGTGGCGGTGGGGTCTAAAACACCTCAGGTCATGACCAGACCACACAGCAAAGATGCACTCTCACATATAGATGCAATTACATGTCAGTGAGCTTTACAATGTGAAAACTGTTAAGAAACCGAACGATATAAGCTGAATAAAAGGATTTTTAAAAATATTATTAAAGCAATGTATTTTGTTTCTAAGGCATTTTTTCAGCTCGCAGGCGCACTGAATTTGCAAACTTGGAAAAAAAATAATATCAAATAATATCCATAAACTAAACAATGAGGGAATTTAACTAAATGTTTTTGCAATTTCAACTGCTGGTTAATAAAGTAAAATGTCCTTATCACTGATAAAAGTGTAATATTTAAATAAAAAACAAAACAAAACACAAAACTATTGTTTATTTGTTATTTAAGCAGTTACCACGCAATACTTAGGAAGTTATGATAAAATACCAGTAGTGATTCATAATTACTGCACACCCAAAAACAAGAGAACAGGGCATATCCAGTAACCACAGGTTCCCGTTATTTTTATGGTGGGTGGTCATTTGTGTTGCGATATGTAAACAAACAAATCAAAGGGGAAAAAAACTTAGTGTTGCACCACTCAAGATTGATTTTGGTCTTGATACCGGTCTCAAGACAACTTTTTGAAGGTCTTGGTCTCGTCTCGGAATCAAATGCATTTTGATTAGGTCTCGTCTTGGTCTCGGACTTAGAGGACTCAGGATTTTTAATCAAGACCACAACAGATGTATTTGTAAACATAATGACTGTGATTGGATGAAAAAACTTGCTTCTTCAAATGCAGTCAATAAAGTCATTTGTAGCTAGCTTTTTTTTTTTTTTAATTTGTGGAAGTTTGGCTACCTTAGTCAAAGAGTATTCATGAACAAAACAACATAAAAGAGAAAATACTCGGCAGAGTGCAGGTTCTGCGAGGCAGTGCTTACTAAGATGCTGGGAAAACATTAAACTTCTGTTGTCACCTTGAAATCAGCGGAAAATTTTTTAATGGCTTTGGTCTTGACCCCTAAAGTCTTGGTCTTGTCTCAGTAATAGCAAATTCTCTGGGCTCAGTAAAGTCTTGGTCTCAGTTAGTGCGGTCCTGAGTACATTACTAAATAAATGTCTACGAGATCCCTCTATTGAGAGGGTGCCAGCCAGCTCAGCAGGTATGTGAGCGTGGCTGTCTGTCTGGCTAGCTAGCACTAACACTAGTGCTAGCTTGCTGTCACGCCAGGTCGTCTAAATTCTCAGCGGAACAAAAGTGTAATCAGCTGTGGCTAGTCCGCTCTTCTGCCAGGCTTCCCTTCATAGCACTCATCATAGCTGACGCTCGGAGAGGCAGAGTGAATCTTGGCATAAGGCACCACAGTCATGATAGTTTCGCCCAAGTTTCATCACATCCAAGCCACAGTGCCTTCTCCTGTCTGCATGGGGCCCCATATTATAATGCCCAATTTTACAGCAGATACAACCTTTTGTTATTTTTAATGCTAGGTCAAAACCACACTCGCTTTATGGCAGATTAAGAGATACCTGTGAACTACAGTAGTGCAAATATCACCCTGTGTCTAACAAATGAATCCACTGCAGCCGTTTTCTATTCTTTTATTTCTTTGCCATTTTGTGAAAAATAATATAAAAATTTCCCTTTAGATCCACATTCTGTCCAAGACAGAGAATTCTGGCTCTTAATACTTGCACAGGATCCACTATCATCTGCCACATGGTTTTGAGCCAAAAGATAATGAAAGGCGATAACATTGTATAGATAATGCTAGAGAGAATAACCCATATCCCAAGAGATAAAGTTATTTACTGACAAAGGCATCTGGTTGAAAAATGGTTTAGGCGTGATTCGACCAATATGGAAGAAAAAAAGAAGATAGTATTAATGGGAAATTTGTGGTGGTGGTGGTGGTGGGGGCAGCTATGCCCAGTATAACCAGCTCTTCAGAGAGGGGGTATTGGTTGCAGGAATCCCTAGAGAGGGAAGCATGGCTTCCCAGTCTGGAGATAACATCCTCACACTGACTCCTTGAAGAAACATAAAAATCCACCCAGACATTACCCAGGTATTTTATCATGCCATATCAGATCCCATTCTCCCTTATCACGCTTTACACACACTTAAACACAGATACCTATTTCTGGACACATTGCTCACATTCAAATGTATGAGGCCGGAATTAGGGGCCACATTTTATACAAGATGGAAGAGCTTTGGTAGCTTTTGGTAGCGGCATCATTTAACAGGTGCAAAAAGTGATTCCTGGGATTAGGAGCAATGTTGTTTTAATTGTGACGAACACTAACATTTTTATACTGAAAAAGAATCACGTTAAGAAGTCATTTTGTAAGAAAGTTATTAAGAAATTCAGCTTTGAATGATCACCTCACCCTATCCACAAAACAGCTGTGTACGTTCTCACTTATGCCTGTTTGACCATGCAGATAATTTTGGTTTCATGTGTTCAGGCTATGATTAAGGCCAATTGAATCTTTTAAAATACAACTTTTCTATCTAGAAACAAAGTTCTTTTCCGGTCAAATGAGAGACGCATCTACTTTCTCAAAACTAAAACTAAAGCACACGTAACGTAACTATCTACATGGTTGGATATGGTTGAATATCACAAACTGATAAATACAGGGGTGTGTCCAGACCCCTTAAAGATTACAAAGCAGTGAAAATTCCAGTTGAGATCAACAATTTAACCTTCTTTACGGCAGGTTGTCTTGTTTTTCTCCACATGAATGAAGATGCTTCCATCAGAGGGAAATTACTTAATACATTATTTTTGTTAAAGTGAGCAAGTGTCAGCGCCCACAATAAGATTGGCTGTTTTGTTTTTCCTTAGAATGTTCCTCTGAGCTGTGAGCAGTGTCATGGATGCAACGCTCTCTTTCTGTTAGATGCCTCGTTCTTATTTCCTTCCATCACTTGCATTGTGGGACCAGATCACTGATGTAAAATCAGTTTCTATTTAAAATGTAAAGATAGCAAATACTCACCTGTTGTTTACTTGAGTTGTTAGCCAATGGAAGTATTGGTCCCCAACCAACCATTAATAGAGTTTCTAATATTAGGATGTGTGGTGGTTTTTGTCTCTGTCATTAAAAACACTGCAGCAATAACAAAAAAAAGTGTACCAAATGAGAGAAGGAGGAAGGAGAGATAAGACAGAAGAGGTGTGGATGGGGCCCACACAATGAACCCCTGAGCAACAGGACTGTACCATGGACAAACCACAAGGACTGGACCAGGGACCACTTAAGAAATGGTGTGGATCATCAGCTGATTGAACGAGGACTGGTGCATATTTAGAAACACTTAGGTAAAATTCAGATGGACAGGATAGACAGATTATTTTGGCCACTGTAAAAACAAACCGCAAAATACAGTGTAACAATAAAAATAAGAGTGTAAATTGTAAATTAATCTCGTGTACTTATTCAGCTGACAATGTTGCCAACATGATCGCAGAAGGAAGATGGGCTAAGAGTAAACAGACTATTCTACAGACCAGTCAGTAACTGGTCCAGACCATTAGCTTCAGTGCTCCTACTGGGTAGTAACCACTAATCTTTGTTAGAGACCACAGTCAGGGGACGGACCACTGGAGTGGCTACAACCCCCTCTCCATCAAGAAGCATTTTTAAAGGCTACTACAGATTTATATACATATACTCCTAAAGACCAATATTTCTTTCTTTCGCTAACTAAAAATATTAGCAAAAAAAATTAACATTTTACATGAATAAGTTTGGGTAATAAAACTGTGATTTCACTTGTACTTCAGCTGAAATGTATTTTTGCTGCATACCAAACCCGATAAATGTGTAAGTAGTGCTCTTTTTGGCTCAAAATAAGGACAATGCCAGGACATTTTAAAATTGTGTATGTGTACTTGCCTGTGTGTGTGTGTGTGTGTGTGTGTGTGTGTGTGTGTGTCATTAGGTCACGTGTCACAGACGGCATTAACAATAGTCCATTTCTGGAGAAGAATAATGGCTGTTTCTCCACTCACACCCTCCAAGCCTCTCCACTCATCACCTGGCAGTCTGCTTCAGGCCTCAATTTCCCCTTGAGCTTTAACCTGAGGTGCTGCCAGGTGTTGACCCCCTTCTCATCTCTGCTTGCCCTCCTCTGCCTCCCTCACATGTACACAGAGGCTCAGGCATGCATCTGTACAGAAGAAGCTCAGTAACATATATTTGCATATGCACACACAAGCAGACATATATTAACATTTATATGCATATTTACACATATAAAATACACACATACATTGTAAACACACAAACACTGCAAATCTGGTATCATCACTACATCATTTCCAATGCCTGTTTACAGCACAAAAAAACATTAATGCAAATAACAGTGATTTGTGTTTTTCAAGATATCAAACAAAAAATACAAACACACATGCACACAAACGCTCTCACAAACACTTCAAATCATACACGCACACTCACACACACACACACACACACACACACACACACACACATGCACACCATCCACACACCCCCTCAGAGGGGTTTTAAAAAATTAGAGTAGCTCAAGTGGGAAAACAGTGTCCATTTGTCTTTGGGCTAATATGAGCGTGGCTGCATTAGAGACAAATAGCATCCACTTCCATTTCCTTTATCACTGTCAGGCCAATTAATAGGCCAAGGATCCTGTTACTGAGTCACTAGACGGAGGCAACGAGTGCGCACACACTTGTGCAGACGCACACAAAGCTCTTTCAGCTGCTGACCTTGGCTGCTCCTCCCAACACAAAAGACCCCAGAGATGGATGCCTCTTTGGAGAACACTGGCTCTCCGGAAGGGTACCATTGCTGTCATCCCGGTGACACAGACACACACGCCCACAAAAACTCTCACACACACACACACACACACACACACACAATTATAGACACAAATGGAAGCACATACACAGATGACCATGTATTGGCAAACATATGTATGTGAATTCTAGGTAATTTTGAGTCACAGGTAATTTTAAAACAATTGGTCTTATGCTAGAATTATCGAATACAAAGATGGACATATAGCACACTGGAAACCTCAGTACAGCACCCAAACATACTAGCAACAAAAACAAAAACATAGTCATGACATCCCCTATCAAGGTTGACTGCTCTCTGATGTAGAGCGCCACTGAAGGCGATGGAGAGCCTCTCCTGCTTTCAATGACATGGAGCATTTATCAGTCATGTAGATTACAATGTCACTTGAGTGTCATCTGGATGACAGGAGGAGGAACACACATCCAACAAACATGCACACACACGTGGAGACAAGGACACCTGTACAGTTGTTCTTTCTATTGTTCTTTTTATTATTATAATTATTCAGGCTAATTAAGCATGCATACAGAATGTGTGGTATACAGGCATGATTTCTCTCTACACAGCTCCAAAACCCCAACTTTCACACATGTTTTTTGTGATGTTTTAAGGTGCGTTCAGACAGAAAGCGATGAACATGAATGCCACAAGATTTCATACAAATTCAATGTAAAGATGTGATTAGCTGTGATGGCACTTTAGGCTATGCGAATCTCGCGATACACACAATGCCAAACGTGATGAGTTGTCCGTC
>JAQLOL010000024.1:1182655-1200730 GCA_029783665.1 Naso thynnoides
CCACTACAAGAGTCCTATTTTATTAGCCTACTCTGCCAGACAGTCACTGTTGCAGACACAGATGCTCAACAATGCCAGATTATTTTTAGGAGCTAAATAATATTTGTTTGGACTTAGGGATGCTCACGACAAACTGTTAACCGTTAACAAGAACTTAGGCCTTTTTTTTTTTTTTTTAAGCTACTGTATGTCAGTCAACTCATGGGGGCTTGTAAACACATGCAGACTCCCACTCGTGCCTTCAGCCATTTAGCAAAGCGTTACATGAGGGAACTTACACTTAATGCTGTGCAGTCCCTGTGGTAGCAAGTCAGAACAAACTTGGAGTGCAACGCGTGCTTCACCCTATAAGGACGGTGCCCTAAAGTAAAGAGGAGGCACTCCAGCCGGCTCCACCGTCACTCACCTGCAGCTGCTGGACGAGCTGTCTACTTCGCTCTACTGTTGTGGCTTACAGAGGAAAAACAGGTGACATTAAAAGACGAGGAGGAAAAGTCTAATTCGTTACCTAGCAACCAGAAGATTCTTTGTAGCAACTTCCCGTCTAAACCAGTCTTTTTTAACCTTTTTTGAGCCATAGCACATTTTCCTCATTAAAAAAAATCCACGGCACACCACTAACTAAAAATGTTACAAAATGACGCAGTGCAGCCTAATACGGTAAATATAATACAAATTTAGTCTCTTATAGTGTAATTTGTTTATTCTGACTCAGTAATGGACATGTACACACACACGCGCGCGCACACACACAGAGGCATATACAGTAGAGGGTACACACACATTGCCTACCCTGTTTATATAGTCAATCACAGCCGTTTCCAGTTCGGCGTCTGAAACCTTATTTCTTTGGCGAAGGTTGTGCTCCTTGCAAAATCTCGTAATGCTCATTATGGAGCATTGCGAGGCACCTTCGTGCTGCAGGACATCTCTGATCTCCGAGTGTGTCTTCCCACTCTAAAAAAGTTTGCAGATTAGATCTGCATAAGGCTGAAGTGCAGCCATTCTAGCCTCCTTGGAAGTCTGCGATTTCCACTTTCCCGCTCACTTCCTGCACCTCTGACTCTGCAAAAATCTCCCAGCATTCCCCGAATTTTCCGAAAATCAAAATAACAAAAACAATAAAAATCAAAAACTTTATTTTCACGTTGTTCTGTTTTTGTTTCAAAACAGCGTTATACTTGCAAATTTGGTAAACCGCCGCCTTACACCAAGATGGGTGTGGCAGCACAGCAGGGGGAGTGTTCACAAAAATCCACCTGGTGCAGTGCACTGCGATTATGTCAGGTGAGACCATGTCTAAGTTCAGCGCAGCCGAGCGCAGCCGAGCGCAGCCGGTCTAAGAACAGTTTTGGTGGATCAGGGCAGGTGCACACATGACAGACCTGTCCAAAGCCCCACAGACAGGATGTCCTCTGCGTTTCATTAGGCTACATAAATAATCAACATGCTAATATTGAATGACACGTCCTATTTCAGTTAATCATGTAGGCTCAAATGACAAGTTGACTTTGAGACCGCAGTAAAATGTTGGTTTTTAAGGGAGAACACCAAAAATATGGGTTGAAGTAGAAATGTATGTTAGAATTGTGAATTTTGGAAATTATTTGATCCGTATCTTTTCAATAAATCAGAACTTATTTTCACTTTTCAACACTGAACTTAGGAGACACGCTTGGATCACACCGAAACAGTTCAGCTTTGATGGTACATTCCTTTATCTGCAGGGCGCGTGGCTACTCATTTATTATAAATCATTTTTAACTTAAAACTTAGCCCGGGACAGACAGAACATTTACACAGTCTCTCGTCTTGATTCAACCATAAAGAGCTGTAAAAACAAACAAAGGCTTTTCTTTGATCAGGAAAGGACTGCTGCTGTGTGATAACAAGCCAAACGTTACCTGTGAAGTTTGTAGATATGAAGCACCTAAACTGATCTGGAATGTTTCTGCTTTTAACAACACCTCAGTGACGTTACGAGCACGTTGCTCTTCATCAGTGATGTTGTAAATAAATTCCCCTTAAGAGCCTGAACATCCCGGATATCAGTTTCCTCTTCAAGTTTGGCTGGTGGAGCCGGTCTGCTGACTCTGCAGCCATGTTGAAATTGACACTGTGCTGCGCCACAGCAGATTTAAAGGTGATGAGAGGAGCTGATTTGATTGGCCATGATTGAAGTCGGTTGTGATCACACCCACACACGTGCATCCCTCCTACTTCTCTGCTTCGCCTTGCCCTTAGGTGTGGCCAAAAAAAGATTTGGCGTCTAGTGCAGCTACACCTACGTTGCGGCTGATTCACAGACATAGAGCTCTTAAAGTGCCAAAAAAAACCTTCTCCTTTTACAGACATTCATCTAAATAAAAATCTTTGGGATGACCTTTTTTATTCGCAATCTATTTCACTCCAAACATCATCCAATTTAGAAAAACTGCATGAGGAAATCTTTGAATTTAATGTAACCTACAGGCCTTACAGTTTCGGGTTTAAATAAATAAATAAATATATACATATATATATATAATAAACTAAACAAAAAAATCTCTCAGCACATCAAAAACATGAAAACACCCTCTGCAGGTGTAAAAAGTCAGACTAAAAAATAAAATGCAACAAACCTGATGAACAAAAACAAACCAGTGCACCATCTCCTGACCTGATATATGAGAACACGCACACACAACTCACAAGCATCTCAAAATAAAAGCCTGAATTAGGTCATTTATTCCATAGAATTTTTTTTTAGATTCATGAGTATGATAGAGTGGGTTATCTTAGACTGTGGCAGTAGCAAAACATAAGTGGTCTTTGAGTTGTCCCTCATAGCTGTGCCAAAAAAAAAAAAAAAGGCTTCAGAGGGTCAAGGAAATTTCTTAGCTGCAAATTATTTAGCGCCAGACTACTCAAGCAGCATTTTAATGTTCATATCAAACATGAATAGACATTATTAATATCTATCAAGTTAAGACTATGTATCGGTCTAACTCCAGTACACACACACACACACACACACACACACAAACAGGGTAGATAAGCCGTCAGTGTTGTCTGCATGTGCTCGTGGGCATGGTGGCTGAGGTGTGAATGTGTGTCAGATGGTTCGGTGGGTAGCCTGGCATACCGGCTCTGTGGCGGTGCCCAGACCTACAGGGAGCAACGCACACAAGCCTCTAACCCTCTCTCTCTGTCTCACACACACACACACACACACACACACACACAAACACACACACAGGCTTCTGCTTGCTCCCCCTACAAATCATTCCTGCATGAATTCATGGAAAACACACAAACCCAAGCAAAGTTGAGAGTAATACACCTAACTAGTAATTCCAACTGATCCTGACCTCGATTTGAAATGATGAATAAGATTTTTTTTTCCTTTTTTTTTTAGCAGTTTGCAGGTTTATAGTAGAATAGATCAGTAATACAGAGGGTATTATTAGGAGACACGTAACCTGGGCTGATGCTGATATATTTTGTTCTGATTTACTAGCACAAATCTAAATGACTGACTTTATTGCTGAGTGATAGTCAGAATGCTGCTCTGAGATCTTTTGTCGTGCTGATAACAGCTAATTTGTCTCCTGTATGCAGGCTATTGTTATGCCTCAGTTTGTAAAATATATTTAATGTTATTACATTTAAGCACATCCAAGGATTATATGACAGAACCTTAACACCCCCCACCCCACCACCTCACCACCCCCACACCTATGACTGTGTGTTATTCACTATGTACTATGTAATATACTATATATACGTGTGTTAAACTTTTCTTCCAGCATCATTTGATGGATTTTCACATGTGCCAGCTGAACGTTGGTAACTCAAGTGGTCTCTGATATGTTCCTTCATCATTCCTGTCACTAATAACAGTTACTCACCAAGACAATTACCTAAATTTGGGGACACATTGGTGAAAATAACTGAGCTGTGACTAAGATACTGTTAACTTCCCTCTGGTTTGAAGTGACATGTTAAGACCGATTCTTACAAAACACTTCTTAATCTTCTGGACTATAATGTAGACTTGGGTAAAACATGACAAAACAGATTATATTTACACTATTATACTTCTCAAAGCAGAGACAAAGATTTTATTTCTTCTCTGGGCTGTAGCTATTGAGAGTTCTATTTGTCAGTAAGGTGAATTCTTCTGAGAAATATAACAACTTAATTATGGGAATTTTAAAGAAGAGTGAAGAAGTTTGCGTTCCAAAAAAGAGAGCATAACGAAATGGTTAATATATATAACTAATTCAACAAGAAGAAACTTCACCACACGAATATGAAATGCAATGATTTATTTAACAAGAAAGTATGGCGCAGACTCAGTCCCCATGACAGGTTGACCAGAGATCGAGCAGATTCTGGCTGAGCGCTCTGCAGGAGGGCGTCTGAGCCTGCAGGGACAGGAAGTCCTGAGTCCTATGGTGGGAGGTGGAGTTTGCGTGGTGGAGAGCACTTGCGAAATGATTACAAAGAGCAATGAGGAAAAGCATTGCTTTTGAATAGGATGAGACGAGATAGAGGGACAGAGCGCAGGCAGTGATTAGATGAATGGGATGCAGCGGGAGGAAAGAAGACGGAGGAGAGGCTGGACCAAAGGGAGAAGGTGTAAATGAACGAGACTCAGTGTTATCGTGTAACTACAGTAAACTTTAATGTGTCAGGAACTTTTACAAAGCCTTCTGGGCTCTTGTCAAGTATTTCCTCGTGGGGCAGTGCACGTGAATTTGAACTCAAAAGCATTTTCCAACATACAGTCTCTGCAGCTCTGTTTCAGCTCATTTGTTTCATTACATCTGCAACTAAGATTTGTTTCCCTCATCAGATATACTGAACATCATATCCTGTATTAAATGTTTTAATTATTATTTATTATTTTCAAACATCTTGTCTTTGTTGTTCAAACAGTGCAAAATATAAAGATATTCAGTTTGCAGTCACTGGAGATTAAAATTTCCAACACACATAGGTTTACATTTAAAGTAAATAATGATTTGGATTATTTTTCTTGTTTAATAATCAAAATTGTTTCAAATTAATTTCTGTCATCAACCAAACTAATTAATCAGTTGTGCATGTCAGCTCTACTACCCACGTGAATGAATAGTCCCAACAGTCATAGAGTTATAGTTATATTTTGACCTCTCGAACTGTCTCCACATAACATGAGTGTATTCTGCGTGCTTGTATGTTGCTCCACTCTATAATTCTCATTCCTCTCTAGCCCTCATCATCACTGTCACCCTCCTTCTGTCTCACTCCATCTCTCACTCTCTCTCTCTCTATCTGCCCCCCTCCTCCCCCTCTGTCTCTCTGTTCCCTCTCTCAGCAGTAAGCCCTCTAATCTCTCCTGTTCAATCGCCTAGCAGACACATGCCCTCTGTCTGCAGAGCCAGCGGGGATGTTTCCTGTGCAGGTGTACCACAGAGCATGCACAATAGGTACCGTGGGCATGGTGAGCCTGGCGGCTTTGGTGCAGTGAGCAGGGCGGGTTGGGTTTGGTATTATACTTATGCTGAGTAAACTGATGGGTATGGCAAGCGAACTAAACATGGCAGCTTTGGTGGATACCACAGGTATAGAGACACTGGATACAGTGTAGGGCAGAGTGTGTATGGACACCATGGAGGGTACGGCGGACGTGGTGGGAACAGTGGGACTGGCAGATGGTGGGCACAGTGAGTATTATACATGGCAGACACTGTGGGTACAGTGGGCATGGGGGGAATGGTAGCCATGGTAGTGGCCACAGTGTGACCCCACGCAAGGTGGCGGGACCAGGGGCCAAGGTTGCCAGTCGTGCCTGGACTCAGGCCCATACTTCCTGACGTCCAACATGACGTTTCCTCTCTCCCCTCTTGCTGAGTCATTAGTAATTTTTGATAGTTGGAACCCCTCCCCCCCCACCGTTGCTGGCATCTCTTAATCAATGTTAATTGGCTTGGAATTAGCATATGTTAATTAATGATATTTACTTCAAATTAAAGGTATGAGTGGTCCCAGAGGGTTTCCTGTTCATCTAATTAGAACCAATTAGCTGCAATTAACACGTGTAAATGAGACAGCACTGAGTCCAAAACAAACAGTGTGTATATGCAGGCTGCTGCCCAGCTTCCCTTGTGTTGCCGAACATGCACTGGGCCTGTTGTATTCAGTGTTTGTGTGTGTGTTTCAGTGTGTGCATGTGTGGTGTCATCACATTTATGACAGTTATGTGAGTTATAACAAACCAGATAAAACAAAAAGTCATTTCAGCTCAAACAAATAACCATTCAGGACCTCTTTGCTCCCAGTTTTCCCACTCACATCCTCAGCGTCGCTCCTTTTTTTAGAGCAGGCTGCCAAACTAATTTGTTTTACAGACCTTCCTATCAAGTGAAGAAAATCCCGGAGGTGTATTAATTGAAATTCAGTCGACGGCACATCTTGTTTTGGTCTAAGAAACCACCAGCCGTGCTGAGTGTGGAGAGTAATCTCACACAGGGAAAATTGCCAGGAAATGAGAAGATGTAAACAAGGGAGAAGGTAGAAAATAAACAGAAGTCATTCAAGCATCTATAGCATCTTACCATACTCTATTAAAAGTATACTGCCTATTTTAGTTTTGATTTCAGTAAACGCTCCCTTATTTGGTATAAAATAGGCAGATTTTAAAGATTGAAATTAAAAAGTTACTTCCCTTTTGCTGTCAAAAAAGATTTCTAATTCTATTGTAGATATTTTTATGAACATTTAGGCGTCTAAAATTGCAATTTGAATCACATCTAACAGTGCAGGTACTGTACACTTTGGTTGTCAGTAACAATGAGGTTAATTTCTTCTCCTACTACTGCAAAATAGTATACTATAAAAATGATCAAAAAGTATTTTTAACACAATGTTATTCTATGACAATCATAAAATTGTTTATGAAAAAGGTATATAACCTTTTTTTCATTCAGGAAAGGCCGATAATAAAAGACAAAATTTAAAATTCTAATAGGTTTCTCTCTCTTTTTTTTCAGTCAATCTATCAATTTAAAAGTCAGGCCTAAGACATTTTTGGTATTCAGTGGTATTGGGGCAATTCAGTCGATACCTAACAGCGCTGAACATGAATACCTAGCCCTACCCTGAAAGGTGGGATAGATGAATGGGTCAAACAAACACAGGACTTTTATTCAGGAGACCGCTGCTAATGTCCCATGTGAAACCTTTAAGGAGAACTCCACTATTCACGTAGATGTCTGATCAGTGTTGATGGTAAATAGTCAACTGAAGCAATAAATCCTCAGTTTGTGCTATATTGACAGAGAAAGCTCAGTTTTCTGAGTTTGTCCTGCTCACACTACCGATCTTGCAGTAACCACATGTACCAGGATGCATTGCACGCGAGCTCTGGGTTGCAGTGTACAAAACACAGTGACCAGCAAGAGTTGTGCAACTGTAAAATAATCACATAGGTATTGTTGTATTCTGACCCACTATGCATCCCTGAAATAGACGTTTTTTGCTTGAAATAACGCCACATTATTATCAAGTAGATGCAAGAAGCAGTTAGCATGAGCTAACTTCTACACCCGCAGCTTCAGCATGTGTACCCAAAGATAAAGCTGCAAAATTATCACATAACGTTGATTGTGTTGTGAGTTCGAGCCACCACGCATTGTTGAAAGAGACAACCAGATGTTTTTCACTTGAAATAATGTCACATTATCATTGAGTAATGTTACAAACGGTACAGCCGGCATCCTGGGGCTATACTGCTAAAAGTGAGGCTACGGCCTGTCACAGCCGGAGACAATGACTCCAGCAATGGCTTTAGCTTGCGCAATGCATTGCTAGCAATGCATTGCTAGATGAGTGGCACTGTTAATGTTTATTTTTCTACAAGCTGCTAAGTAATCACATAGATGTTGTTATATTGTGTTGTGATACAAGCTATTTACATCAGCTTCTAGCGCTTTTGTCCGCAGTTTTTTTAATGTGTTGTGTTGTGTTGTACAGAGGCTTCTGAGTTCCAGGTCAACACCACACAGATTGGTAAAAAGACTTCTAAGGAAGGCTGCTATTCTTCCTCTCTTCGTGTACTACTCACAAAAAAACAGTACTCGCCAGGTCGCCAAGGTTGTTATCCTTTGCATTGGAACATTACTGTTATTTAACATTGTGTAGTTTTCAATAATGAGAGGTTTGAGCTGCCAGAGTCTGAAATTAAAAAAAAAAACAAAAGTTGTAGTTCAGAGCAGGCAGGCCCAAACCTACACAAATGATGTCAAACACGGTATTTGACATCGTACGTGACGTTTCAAAGCTAATTGCTAATCAGCAAAGTTACCCTTTAACTTGGGTCATATAAGGAAAATTAACTTGTATGTAACTTGTGATTCATTACTAACCCTGACTTGTGTAATTTAACCTAAACCATGATCTTATTCTACACCTTACCAAACTGCAAACATGACAGGATGTGTGTGCGACTGTCGCTGGCCTTCTCCAAAAGTCATACACATCAAGTCACTGGCAATCAACCTCTCCCATCATTTAGGTATGTGGACGTGTTGTTCTCATAGTAAGAACATAACTGCTGGATATTTTGGGATACTTTGTGTATGTGCATGTCCACTGACAATGCAAGCTATTTTAAAGGGAGGTAACTAGTGTAAATTCATGTAGTAACTCTGTCAAAATAAAGGGCAGCTGTATAAAGTAGCTGTAGGGCTGTCAGCGTTAACACATTAGCACTCTATGTGATGTGCTTGTAAGCTGGTCAACAAAACAGTACGTCTTTTAAGAAAAGATTACATAAAGTGATAATCTGAGTCTAAAAATAAAATAACCTGGTAAACAAACAAGTCACAACAAGAACACAGGACCGTTTAGAGTAGTTGGAAAGTTAATTCGATGACTCTGGGTGGAGGCAGGCCAACACTTAGTTGTGGTCGAGATTTGCCCGTCTCTCCATCTTTTTTTATTTTGTTTTATTTCATTTTTTTTATTTTTTGGCCCATCTATTCCATGCTGCTGCATGGAATAGATGATTCCCAATCAAGTTATACTTGTAAGAATTGCTTTAAATTGTTTATATGGACTTAAAATCTGCTGTGAAATGCAAAATAATATAATTTTAAAAATGCAATAAAAAATGCAATGAATCGTGATTATGTTGAAGTTCTGCTATTAATCGCAGTTTAAAAAAAAATAAAAATTGTTTGACAGCCCCCGTATCTGCACATTGTAGCTGCAAACATGTAAATGCACTGTATATATGTTGTTCTGAAGACCAAGCTGCTCCGCAGGGTCAACTTGTTCCATCCTAGCCAGTCTGTTTTCACCTCTCATTTCTCTTTTATTTGAATTGCAGGTCTGTCTGGATGACTGAAGTCTACAAGGAACTGCAAAATAGCATTGTCTGCTCTCTATGCTCAGCTCCTAAAGAGGCCTAAAGCACTGGCTGGAGTGTTTTGGCAGACATAACACAGCCTTTCATTCCACCTAGGTATTATAACCCCACCCCCACCCCCCTGCCATGCACGTCCCTTTTGAAAAACCCCAGACTTCAATTACCCATCCAGCATTGGAAAGGTATCAATGAAGAACCCAGCGGTGACATCCGCAACTTTCCACGCTGTTCTTTAACGATGAATAGATGCAGATTATATTTCTTTTTGTGTTATTTCTTCTCAGCCGTCACCCTCACCTAAACCCCACCACCACCCATCAAGGTAAAAGAAGGTGTCTTGCTGAAATCCCTCATAGCTCAGAGCGGTGCCTAATCTTGAGTTATTGGTTGTGGGGATGCAGCATTGACAGGCATTTCCCTCTCTCTCTCTCTCCCTCTCTCTCTCTCTCTCTCTCTCTGTATGTATGCAGCTTCTGGCAGACTCCCCTCAGTATACTTACCACTATAACAATCAGGCAGTGGTGGGGATGGGGGTAACATTTCATGAGGTTTTGCAGCTGAAAATACAGCATCCGCTGCCTTTGTTGGGCGATAAGGGAAAGGTGGAGGGAGGGGGAGGTGGGGGTGGAGGGATACATGCACACAAGGAGTGATCTTGGGAGCTGAACAAATCTGAGAACGGCATTATGGGTTGGTAAACATGGATGCCGTAAGAAGCTGTAGGATTTGCCATTTCCCATTTTCTTCTTTACGGAGGGCTGGAGTGCAAGGCACAATGACGAGATAGAGGAGGTGTGAGTAGAGAGATGAAGTGAGACAGACAAAATAAAAGGCGGGAAAGGAGAGAAAGGGAGACAAGAAAGTAAAGGAGATGCAGTGGAATAGGACAGACAGCAAAAGGTCAGATAAAAGGCATGAATGAGGTGGACATTAAAAAAACTACGTACTCAAACTCCCCGGTGCTCCAAATGACCATTTCACTCACCTGTAGACCCACATAGTGTCACTCCTTGGTGGATTTGAGTCCTCCAGCTCAAACGTATGGCCTCGTTGCAGCAACTTGTCACAAACACATTTCAATAATGCTAAATTCACATCAAATTTCAAAATTTTACAAAGAGTAATACACTCTATTCCACAGGCAAACTCAGGATGTCTGACAAGAAGGGGCAAAAATAGTAAAAAGGGCACATGCTGTATGGGGCACCAGTGTGCAAAAAGTCATCGCGCACTTTACCACCTTGTGTCCACTGAAAGGGCATCCTAGACGGCGTTTCATAATGTCTCACCTACCATTGGGGCATCCAGGAGGGCACTTTTGCAGTGTTTTGTCTAACACTAGATTGCTCCGCCCCATCTCACCCCGAATCCGCCGGTGCTCCATTCGGCTTTCAGTCAAAAAACAAACGTGTGCTGAACAGCTGAATTTTCACCCAACAAGCCACATAATGAATTTTCTTTTTCTTTTATATTTTAATCCTGTTTACACCTTCACTTTGTTTACTGCAGAAATTCTTCTAATTATAGTCCAACTTTTTATATATTGACCGTTAAGATGTCACTATGATCTATTGCAAATTAGTCAACGGATGTAAACATATAGTCATTGTACAGTACACACTGCAACTAAACTAAAAACCCCATGCTACAGGAAAAGAGAATGAATACTTGTAAGATCCCCTGCATGTCATCTTTTGCGATTCTAAAACTGATGTCTAAAGGTATACACGGTGGGTTTAAAGACAGATGTACATCTTGGTGCAACCAGAAGTCTTTGATTTGCTGTGTTTATGTCTGCTGTGATCTTGATTTGCTCTGGTCTTTGTCTTGACTTGAATCTCCTTTGAAGCTGGTCTTTGAATTGCATTGATATTCTTCTCTACAGATCTATGCTCAAAACAACTGAGTTTAAGGCGTGTATTTGGACTAGTAGGAAGAAGTACATAACAGCTGCACCACTGCCAGTAGTCAGTGTTTTGGCTTAAGGGAAAAGGAGAACTCTCAACCTGCCGTCGGCTGCTTGGTGGAGATAAAAGATTCAGTGTTTTTACCTGTGTTTGTCTCAGCCGCTCTGTATCTTGGAATTACACCAGGGAGCTGGTCGATAACGCCACTACAATCAGGCTCGCCACAGTGAGTAGCATGTTCTCCTTTCAAGGCTGTCACACAGGAAAGACAATGCAGCACACCTGTAGGCTCCACTGAGAGCTTCCTCTGTTTTATTGTCAGCTCAGCACGCTGGGGCCGAGGTGTGAGCTGCTGCTCACCCCTCCTCTTATATCACACAGGAAAGACCAGAGACAGTTTCTCTGTAAGACGTGCTGCATTTTCGCTCATGTGCAATGATGCAATCATTCAAAATGGAAGTCCCACTGCTGATATGAAGGGACATTTCCAAATGCAAATATAACATTCAGTGGGATTTTAATGTGGAGTGTGAAAGTCATTCTTGAAACCAGCACCATTGGATGGGCTGTGCAAAGCGTGTGACCGCACAGCGCCTTGCGCCTCTAGGGGGCCTCGCGCATGGCCTGCAGACTGAACCTCTCCCATTAATTGAGGACACTCTGTGAAATAATTCCAAAGAAAACAACCACAGGACACTTCCTTTGACCTTTCATAACTGTGAGATTTGCTCTCAGGATCCTATTGTCAATCCCAGTACCACTGGCATCTAGTGATCGAAGCTTATCAGTATTGAAACTCATTGAAAACTATTTGCTCTCCTCCATGTTGCAGGAGAGACAATGCCAGCGCACCCTTCTGTCAGTCAGAAAAGATGGTGCATCCAGCTGGATTATAAGAATTTTATTGCTGAGTTTGTGGCCAAAAAGGAAAGGAAAGTGACCTTTACTTAAAGTGACTATGAGGAACTTTTTAGTATTTATGAAACAGTCTCATGATTCC
Source organism: Naso thynnoides (assembly GCA_029783665.1). Taxonomy (NCBI): domain Eukaryota; kingdom Metazoa; phylum Chordata; class Actinopteri; order Acanthuriformes; family Acanthuridae; genus Naso; species Naso thynnoides. The sequence continues at coordinate 1,194,960 of JAQLOL010000024.1, forward strand.
TCTGATGCCTACGGCTGCTAGTTTGCACCTTATCATGTAATGTTAATGCAAATGGCTGTGTAACGTTAGCCTACAGAAAACAGAGGTCATAGGTCTTGGGGGACATTACGGCCATACAGCTGTCTTATAAATTATTTCTCAGTCACATGTAAATACATTACCTCATCGCGATCCATCCTGTGGTCTCTCTTTTACTCACTTCTAAAACAAATGCACATGTTGCCGGTGTTATGTTGGATGGTGCCTGCTTGGCACGCACTGGCAAAGATTCTAACGACAGTAGGCGCTTGTGCCACTAAAGCTTCTGTTCTGAGGGGCCGCTAGCATCAGCAAAAACTGAGAGTTCCTTATAGTCACTCGGTCCACAACCAACAAAGTTCATTCATCAACAACTGCCTAAGAAGAATCCTGAATATACACTGGCCAGACAGGATCAGCAACAATGACATGTGGACAAAGACAAAGCAAATACCAGTAACGGACGAAATTGGAAAAAGACGACATATACGGCGTGACCGTGACTAATGCACCTGCGTGTGAGCGGGGCCGTGCACGTTGATTTGAACCCCTCTTGCGACAGCACTGCTTAAAACAGAAGTTAGAAGGATGTCTTCACCAGTAGCCCTTACTGTAGCTCTTTTTAGCAGATAGAATTTAGATAGCTGTCAATTGATCAGAGGTAGGTCTTGCTAAGGAAGACTTTACAAAGCATTTAAAAATTCCAGAAAAACTTTTTTCTCTTGTCAATCAGCAAAAATAATGTTTTATGAATATTCTACAAATATTTGTTTTTTTTTCTCTAAAATCAATAAGTATTTTGCTTTGTATCTAGGAAAACACTTGGGGTGCTTTTGCATGTTTTGTGCCCTACATAGAAACTAGGCTGATAGTTACCGAGCTAAAAATAATGCAGTCTAATCCGACATTCCTGCAATGATTCATCCCTTCGTGAAGGCTATAATGTTCACTTTTTTATTAAAGCTGTTTGATAAGTTGTTGATTCAGCTGTCAGGATGGAGTCTGTGGTGCTGTTGAACTGAACTGTGTTTGAATGACAGATTTTCTAATACTTGATATACACCTCATTTATATCAAGGAACGATGGCCACATAACAGAAACACCTCTGTAACACGTGAGGATTTAAATGTCAAACTGGTGTATTAAACTTCATCACAGTTAGATCGGTGCACCTAATGAAGTACTAACAAACTGAATGTATTCTAGACATTAATGACCACAGGGGATGTCACAAGTGCACAGCCTGCTTTGCAACAAAAATAATTTCCCCTGACTTTGTCACAGAAATTTAGGTAAGCTAGATTTCGTTGTCAATAGGCAAACAGACAATAGAGAGGCGACTTGAAAGAGAGCAAGATGAGTTCTGAAACCCTTAATCCCGGAGCATATGAATCAGACATTCTCAAACAAACACAGATTTTTTTGTTGGAGGACGATTGGTCAGTCGCAGTGCTTTCAAGCCCCAACAGCATCTAAACCTCAAAGTGATCTTCAGTTGCCCTCCTGGAGAGATGCCTTCCCTGTAATTAGTATTCTGACATCTAATGTGTCACAGCAAAGATGAGAGGCTCCCTTGTGTTGATGTCTTGATGACCAGGGCCCCGAGTTCCACACGTCCTGGATCTCTCTGCGTTACCCGGCTTCACTAAACCAAACAAAAGCGATCTCGCTAATCGGTCACACAAAGCAGGTAATCAATTCGGTAAACCAACTCAGGTTTTTCTCATTTACATGTTCACATAAAAGAGGCGGGGTTTGCAGCATATGACCAATCACAAACATGGACTGAGCAGTTTCTGTCAGCAGAGCAACATGTTTTAAATACGAGAAGCAAACTAATAATTCAGACAAAAGGCAACTTCAGCCGTCAGACACAGGAAGATCCGAAAAAAAATCGCTGACTGTGTGAATGCATAAAGTATTTAGGCCTAATGTCAATGCAAAGATAATAAAAGAAACATACACACAGATGATGAGTGCTGGATCACAAAAATACCTGCAGCCGAGTTGAATAAAGAGAGAGATCCGCACATTAAAAACCATTTATATGTTTTTAAGCATTGCGTGATGCAAAGCTCTTCCTAAGACTGCTCCTATACATCACTGCAAAATCATCAGGGCACAAATACATCTGATTAGCTATTAAATGTGTGTTTCACATCAGACTACTAAAACTAATTTAGCTTCATTTATTCAAACTGTTTTTTTAAACTCAGAGTCCAAATGGACTTTGGAGTAATTCAAACTGAATATAAAATATAATTCAAAGCGGTAAGTGGCTGTAATTAACTTTGATATCTTAAAGTCCAAAAGGAAAATGCTTCAGTGTTTCATTCAGTCTCCGCAGCAGACGGTTTAAGAAGCTCGCACAGATAAATCCTTCTTATAAAGATCATCAGAAAAGTTTAAAGAGGTTTGTCACTCTGTGAACTCGCTCCTCCTCTGCAGAGACTCTTTCATGATGCGTGCTCCAAGCTTCACGGGATCTTTTATGAATAGTGATGTCATTTTCTAAGAAACCTGATTGATCTGATCGGTCAGTGGGCGGTGTGTTTATACTCACTGATCTCTCATCTCGAACATAACCTGGTCCAGAGTAGGTTAAGTTTCCACTGTGTTACAGCCCGGTAAGAAGTAATCCATCTTCGTAGGACTGAAAACCCAGAGTCAAACCTGAAGTTACCTCGCTAAGCATGAATCCCGCTTTGTAGTACAGGCCCCAGCGCTTGCTAAAGGGTATATTTTGATATTTTGTTTGGTTTAAAGATTTTCATTTTTTAAACACAGTAGTACAAACGGTGTCTCTTCATTACAGTAGGTATTCTCTTCACTCCAAATATATACCAATTTTGAAGTCCACCCCTCTTCTTGTTATCACAGTCATCAGGTGCAATAGCTTGATCCAGGCTGTCCAGGTGGGGTGAAATCTCTGTGAAGATGTGTCCTGTTATAAAAATTACATTGTAATTGGGAAAAAATAAAAATAAAAATAATAATAATAATCATCTACCGTGAAAAATCTACTATAAATACTGTATAAACTACTGTCATAATTGTGTATTATAAGTAGTCTATAATCTTTCTAGCGGAGCTGATCTTCAACGAGACTTCATGGCGTGAAGCCTCGTTGAAGTTGATGTAGCCTTGTGGGATCCCCCCCCCCTCCCGAAATAGATTATATACTTTACAGTAAAGAAACAAACATACAGCAAGCAAACACACACTGTAATAAAAAAGAAAAGGAAAAAAGAAAAAAAAACAATAACGAAGCAAGCACTGTGAGCACATTATACAGTAAGGAACTGAGCTGTAAACAAACATATAAAAAAAACAGTGTGGTGTGATTTCCTCTTGCTGAGTCCCATTTCATCTGTTTTATTTTCTTGCGTCTTGACATCAGCCAAAAGTGGTGCAGGTGAGGGTACAGCCTGAAGTCTAAGCAGGGTTCACTAAGCACTGACCACCGCATGCTTTGACGCTTGGTCCGGCCGGTCTGGTTCCGTGTTAAGGAGACACCATGGGTGGTGATTGTTTCAAGGTCCACTGTGCTTTGTCCAATCCCCACATGTATTTTTACAATGTTTAGTGTGGTGCTATCATAAATAATCATGCCTCAGGAGAAGGGAAAAATAGGTCGAAAAGAGCAAAATGAAAACAAACAGTCCAAGTTCAAGGGGGGCTAGTTGGCTGCTGCATGAGCATGTGCCACCACTGGCATGACAACAACACATAACAACACCATATGTTAATACTGACTTTTGGTTTAGATACCACATTTATTTTTTGGCTCGATTGCCCTTTTACTGTTTAAGTTTGATTTGCTCAGCAAACAGTGTCATCTGGCTGTCAAAACGCAGACAACAGAAGCAGGAAGTTGATGAGCATGTTGATGTGCTCAGCTCGGAGGTCTTCAGCTGTTACTGCGTGCTAAAAGCATCTATGCTTAGTGGACCCTAACCTTTTTTTGCCCTAAGTTGTCACTATTGACCAGAGGAAACTACTCAAGGCTAAAATTTAAAAACAAAAACAAACAAAAATTCTTAGCTAGTCATATGGATGTCTTCGGTTCTGGCAGATCAGTACCCTTTCGTATTTTTTCATGTTTTGTTATTGTTCAAAGGGGATTAATAAAGTTGTGTTGTCTCATTTCATCATCCAAGTGAATAATTGAACTTTTTCCTTGATCATAAATTCGATCTCCTTGACTTTCTCCTTTCCCCTGAAGAGTTACTGAGCCAACAAACTTTATTGGCCTCAACAGACATGCAGAATGAATTCATGCTTCTACATAAAACATTCACCATCAGGACACACAGAATTCCTTATGTGAAACTAATGCGGCTTCTGATTTCTGATTTCACCATTTAAGACTACAGACCTGCAAGGAGTGCGAAATAGCATGGCATGCCAGCAAACAAAATTAAATAATAATGATAATAATGAAATCCTTTCCAACTTGTTTGTTGCTTTTAAAATTTTGGAGATTGCAAGCAAAGATAAGTTTTCTGCTTAAATTTGTTCTCACTTATTTTGTCTACAGATTTATTTTGTTTTAAATTTCAGTGCTGTCTTCGAAACTTCCCTTTATTCCCTCTTGCTCTTTTTATTCAGCTTTAAATGGATTTCATCTTTTCTTCACACCATAATCATTCCCCAAAAAGCTTCAACTTGTGAACTTGAGGAACACTAAATCCCTCCCCCCTCTTCCACACACACACACACACACACACACACAGACACACACACACAGACAAACATTGGCAGGGATCTTAGGCATTCATGGGCTGATGATTCTGATAATCTGAGTTCAAACACAATTCCTGGATCACTGGATTTAAATGACATTATATAGAAATTTGATTTCACATCTCGAGCAACCGAACTTCCCCCGATCCCATCTATTTCTAATTACGCTACTTTCCCCTGAATCTGCACCAGACTCTTTCCTCTGCTTCCCTTTTTGTTCATTCTGACAGAATACAGGCTGGGATATTCTTTAGCAGCACCATGCATGTATTACAATACAAAGTAACCCAGGAGCTGATATATATTCCCAGTGATGGCTCCCCCGTGAATTGGCTGTGTGCTTGATTCATGGTGGGCTGCAGTGTTACAGAAAGCAGGGGCTGAGCCTATCCAATCATCTACCTGTAAGTGACACAGGGAATATTTACAACAAAATGCCAAGTTCAACTGAAGTCATTTTTAAATCGGCTTTGGAATGTGTTCGAGACTAGGATCCAATAGAGTTGCTTTGATTGCAGAGTTATACATGTAGACAACCAGTAAGGTGAACTTTCACTAGCAGTGTCACGCCCCAGACACACCAGAACCTACAGAAAAAAATAGCAGTATCTAGGGCTGAATGTTGCATTGCCTCATGTTGCCATGTGTCTGGGCTTTAAGGTTGCAAGTTACCGCAAATACTTTAGCCAAAAGCCAGTTATAATTCCTGTTCTGCAGCTGTTTGAGAGGAAATAACTCTCCATACCAGCAGGTGGCAATGTATTTATTGTTCCAAAAGGGAAGCAGGAACACTTCACTGCAGATGTCATTCAACATTTTTCTGTCATATTGAACAGAGTTGTCTTCCTTTGAGTGCTAATCAGCTGGTCTATACCTTCTTCATTCCAATCGATCAGTCGTTATGCAGATTTTTGTGTACTGGAATGATTAATGAAACGTGAGAAGAACCTTGTGTGTGTGCCCTGCTTGCCTTCCTCATTTCTGTTTCCCTTTTCATGCACCGATT
>JAQLOL010000024.1:1306201-1317009 GCA_029783665.1 Naso thynnoides
GTGGTAGGTCTTCTCCTTCGACACCATCTCACAGGTCCCAGATGTAGCAATGGATATGTGTGGACCCGGCTGACTTCCTCTCCTGCTTCCAGGCATGCATCTGTAGACTGGTCCTTAGGGATGGAATGGAGCATCTCTTGTGCCGCCTTATTGTAGGGGAGACGGGACTTGAGTCTGCTTGGAGGTGCTGCTTTTGTTGTTATGTCATGCAGAATGTGCCAGTCATGTTTTTGGGCTTTCTTTGCTGGGACGAGGGTAGCAGCCTCTCATCAGAGGCCAGCTGGGGCCATTCCCGCAAGGACTGGCAGCCAGTTACGATCCAGAGAGCATTGTTAATGGCTGTGTCAACCTTTTTGACATATGAGCTTCTACACCAGGTTGGAACACAGTATTCAGCTGCAGAGAAGACAAAGGCTTGTGTGGAAATTCGTAGTGTCCTGGCAGAAGCTTCCCAGGTCATGCAAGCGAGGCGTCAGATAAGTGAGACCCTTGGTGTCACCTTGGCCCTCACTTCTTCTAGGTGTTGCTTGAAGGACAATGTCCTATCCAGGGGTATGCTGAAGTACTTTGAGGCTTGCTGGAACTCTTGGCACTTGTTGTTAACGAACAGGTTCAATTCCCTTTTCGCTTCTTTGTTGTTTAGGTGGAATGCCACCAACACCGTCTTGCCGGTGCTGAGTTGCAGATTGAGGTAGGCAGCTACTATGCCCGTATCCTGGTTGAGACCCTCTTCCAGTGCCTTCCATGTTGGTTGTCGCAGCATAATGGCCAGGTCATCTGCATAACTGTATTTTCTGAATGTTGTATCAGGTAGGTCGTAGATGTAGATGTTAAATAGCATCAGTGAGAAGACAGACCCCTGCAGGACCCCATATCTCAGTCTTCTAAACTCATCACTGGTCTGTAGGATGAAGCTGCGGTTTGACAGCATCTCTATGACGAAATTCACTATATGCCAATCTCTGGATTGTCCTTAGTACCTTTTAGATGGAGTCCACAATGCCAGATGGTGTCATATGCGGCTGTCGGATCCAGTAATACTACCTCAGTGTTCTCTTTGTCCAGGAAGCTGTCTTCGTCTTGTTTAAGTAGTGCTACCTGGTCCGTGGATGACCTGCCTCAACGGAAACTGGCCTGCTCCCTCAGTAGCTGTGGGTCCACCACTGGCTTCATGAGGCTGTGGATCATCCTCTTCAGTACCTTGAATGGGACACAGAGCAGCGAGATGGGTCTATTGGACTCGGGCCTTTAGCAGGGCTGTGACATTATGGTGGCAGCTCTAGCTCTTAAAAATTATGTCAACCAGAGCCATTTTTCTTTTCGGCATGTCTTAAACAAGTGCATTTGAGAATTCATCACAGGCAACCATATTCCCCTCGAGCTTCCACTGGGTTCAAGAGTCCACCTCTCCCCAACCATCCAGCAGATAGCCAGCTTGATCTCTCTTTGATGCACAGGTTGTCAGTTCGACTATAGTGTGGGATATGGTAGCTTGGAAAATAACCTATCCAGTTTGGTCATCCCAATCCACAAAATCAATCTGTACAACAACACTTTTTTTTTCTTGAACAAGTGCATTCACTACATCATACGCTTGTGCTTTTCTTGTACACAAGCCTCATGTTCTTCTCTGTCTCCTCCATATCAGGTTCTCTGGGTGATTCAGAATCTTCCTAAATGAACTGCTTCGCCAAGGTAAACTACGTGACACTATCCTTTAACTGTTTATGCCTGCCTGCCCTCCTGTATGGTTTCTTCACTGTGTCAGATTAGGGGATGAAAGAGTCATAAATTCTTGATGTGTTGTGGCAGAGAGACATGACACAGCATGTTGCTCCCCAGCTATTCATGATTTGAATTTCACAACATGCGTGATGTCACCAGAAAGGAAGCGCTCACTACTGACTACTAATACTACTAACTAGTCATCATGTGAGGTAAACAAAAAATCAAACATGCTAGTCTTTCTGTCATGAGGTTGTGAGACGTCTTAGGTGCAGCATCAGTCATCATCCATTATGACACACTACGCAAGATGAAACGATCAATTGTCGTAACCAATGCTAATTTCCGAGACTACCCAACACCCTACATCTTCCCAGTTGGTCTATTATCCTGCTAATATCGTGTAGTCTGATCTTGGCATTAAGCACTATGAATTGTGCATTACTTAACACCTCTATCCTCACCCTCACAAAGTCCAATTCAACTTTTGCATTTGCATTTGTGCTAACAACAGGACACTTATCACAAACACACCCAATTATGTTTTGCAGCTGAGTATAAATATAAAACACAAACTGAAGTAAAAGCTGACAGCAACAGACAGGGAACAGCAAAGATTAGATTGGCTGATAGAAGTTGTTGCAAAAGAGCAAATACCCAAATCAGCTAATAAGAGGAATCAGGAGAAGAGGGAGACAGAGAGAAAGAGTACTATCAGGACTGTCTTCTTGACTTCCCATATACTAGGCATCATTTCAATCAGGAATCTTAATGGGAATAAACAATTTTTTAACCAACTATTCAACATATGCTTAATAAGTATGATAAATGTAGATAGTCTTTGGCAATTACACTCCACCATGATATTACTTATTATTGTACTTCAGTCACCACCAACTCTCCAATATGCTGCTTTGTTTTTATAATCAAGCACTGGGTGTAGACATGGCTTTTCAAACCATGCAATTCCAGTACATACAGTAAAATCTACAATAGAAGAAGTTGAGGAAATTAATGAGCAATAATCAAAGATTAAGTAGTTGCCTTCTCCATAGGTCTGAAAAATTATTTCAACTTCAACCTTCTTACGGTGTCAGAGAACGAATTAAAGGTTTATAACACAGATTATATGAAAAGCCTTTTACTCTAAGATAACATGGACAGGTTGAACCCCCCTCCTCCACCACCACCACCTCACAAACACGAAAAAAGAAAAAAGGAAAAAAAAACACACACATACACACTATAGATACTGTAGCTGTTATCGCCACACAGTATTTCAGAGAAAGCCTGATCCTTCTCTACGGGGGGAGCGTGCCCAACAAATATGATCTATGGCATACAAATGAGCCCTGTAATTTATTCATAAATCATCATGGCTGCCTTTGCTGGCAGGGCCCCTTTTAATTGCCTTTGATTAACAGTGGCTTGTGCTGGAGATAGGCGCTTGACTGCGTTCAGGTCCCCTTTTGTTCTCCGGTGGTATCGCAGACTTTCCAGGGAAATCATGTGTCAGGGTGGAAGGAAATCATGGGCTCAGTTTGATATCTATACATTGTGTGTGTGTGTGTGTGTGCATATATTCAAACACACACCACTAAAGCACAGACTCAAATTTGGCACCCTTCAGTGTGAGAACATGCAGGTTGTACAAAAGAAAGCCACAGTATGTTGTAGTTTGAGAGATTTGATTTGTAGTTTGAGAGATGAGCAGATGAGCAGAGAGATGTATGCTAACATGTGGCCAACATGTGTGCACAGTCTGCATTCAAGTTTAAGACATCAGAAATGAGTTTTCATTGTTGTCCAACTCTGATGAGATTCCAACCTGGTACAAGGTACAAAAAAAACATAAATGAAGGATAAAGTAATCTCGTGAATTCCTTAAGTCCACTGCATTGGAAAGTTTCCGATAGAGTAGCATACCACCTTTAGATGCTGGCTCAGTAAAAAGCTTCTAATCACAACACCGGATGAGTTGTTTAGACAGTTCTTTTTATAAAGTCAGTTTAGGAGGTGCTATTTTACCCATTTTTACATTTTATTTTATTTTATTTATTTATTTATTTATTTACTTATTTTTACCAAATGGATATTTTTTCAGTGTCCTCATATTCTTTCTTCTATTACTGCCCATGTGCACTGCTGAATTGTACTTTACAATATTCTGAACAATAACAGGTACAGATTGTAAAGTGATTGAAGAGAGTCAAAAATCCACAAAACAAAAAATAAGATAAACCCCTTACCAAGTAATGTTTACCATGTTAACTATCAACAGTTGGAGTGGTATAATCCTGCGTGTATTTGGTCATAAACCAAAGGAAACCAAACTGCGACCCATCAACAATGTAAACCATTTATTAAGATGAACAGAAATCATATCTTTGAAAGGCTTTGTGTGTCAGACACCAACACGATAAGGGTGTCTTGTCTGTCTCAATGTTTGCCAAAAGGCAGTTATATTTTTTAAAAGATAATTTAGGAGTTTTTGTGTCTTTACTGATGACAGGCAGCAAAGGGCCACAGGGTGGAATCGTACCCAGGGCCACTGCAGTATCCTGCTCTACCAGCTGTGGTACCAGAATGCCCCAAAGATGGCAATTTTTAACAAGAAGGGGCAAGAACCTCTTAACCTTATATTTTGAATATATATTGTCAGTGATGATTTTAGTTAGAACAAAGAACAACGAATAACAAATAATGATCCAATTTTTGTATTTCAGAGGCATTTTTACCATCTAGTGCCTATGCTGATATTATTACCAAAACCAAAATGCTGAAGTTCTATCACCCTTTCCTTTAGATCATTTCTAATGTAAACATGTGGTATTTCTGGTTGTACAGTAAATATACCCTTAATTATTAACAGCCCTCTCTCACATAAAAACAACCACAAAACAAAAGATCCAGACAACAACTGCATAGCAATCTCATTTAAAGCCCACTGGACTCATGCAAAACAAGCTGGCGAACCAATCTATAATGGTTCTCAGGTACATCTGTTCTTCAAGCCCTGGTATCTTTTCCTTTTATTCAAAATGCAGTATACACCATCCTTGTCACTTCATTACATCAGCGCCAAAAAATAAGGTGCACTATAGATCGAGTGTGCTTCTGTTTTCTTGGTGGCAATGTTCGTTTTGAATGGGACTGTCATTCTGAACGCAGCTACGGTCTAAACACCGGTGAGGTATATTCCCTGCTGCTGCTAAAAGAACTCAAAGCAAACATAAAATTGATCTGCTCAGCCAATGCTAATATGAAATTTGTAATGCAAGTGGATGTACAAAGGCACATCTTTTTACTTTTTTTTTCTTAATTCAATGGCAGTGCTATCATTGTAAAAGAAGTACATGCTGTGCAGCAGTGTGGCAGACAGGGCAGTCAAATTTTATGTGTTCATATTACTTTAAAACAATATTATATCCCCCACTGCCAGGGCTTTACAACTTCTTAAGGATTCTCATTAGGTTTTATAGAAGAACATTATGACATCAGCTTGAGATGACAGTCTTGCCTGCTCCATATGTGTAGTACGTATGGGAATGCACTGGGAATACATTTTCATATCATAAATTAAGACTGCGTAGTACTCTTTTACATAACATTTTGCTTGTGCTGATTAAGCTGATATTTTTAAAAACCAGAGTGCAGTCAAGACGTTCTCTTGTTATCTCTTTATGGAAAGTGTCTTGAGACAACTTATATTGTGATTTGGTTCTACACAAATAAAAATGACTTGACCATTGAATCCCTTCTTAGAATCTTCTATTTGTAGAAACTACCCTTGTAAAACCTTCGGCTGACAATGAGAGGAAAATGTATTTGCATACAGGAAGTCATACAGCAAGTTCATACCTGCCAACACTCTCGATATAGGTGGGAGTCTCCCTATTTTTTAACCCTTTCTCTCTTCAGAAAAAGCTGCATTTTACAGCTGCATACATTAGTAGAAAAGTTACATAAATAACATTCATGAAATAATTTCATTTAATTTTTTTTTTTTTCATTCTCTGTAAACAATTTGACATCATCATAGCAACACATCCCCATGTGCATTTCGTTAAGACTGTTTTTCCCGCGCTGTTCACAGGGTGTCTCCCGCTGTTTACCGCCTGCCTGATGTGAATGCTGCATAAAAGTGACAGCTGTTGTAGTCTGCAGTTCCATTAGCAGAGCAAGCCAGTTTCTTTCCGATCCTCTACATTCATGCTCTTACTAAACTTTCATTCAGTCTTTGTCTATGACAGTCCATGACATTGTGTGAAGAGACGCATCCCTTCATTTATGCAGGACAGGTGTCAACATATCTCACTGATCTGAGGTTCTCTCGCTGATAACGGTACCTTCTTCTTGGCCACAAAGGAAATTAGCACAGCTGCTACTTGTTCTCCCCTTTTAAAACGGCTGTAAAAGGACAAAGAAGGCACTTTGAAGCAAAGTAGCAAACACCTGAATACCTCTGCCATATTCACCTGCACAAGGTTATGTCGTTGAAGGGAGGTTGAGGGTTATTCAGAGCAGCTTGGCTCTAACTACAAATGAGGAAGGAGCATTAGTAAAGGGGGAAAGGTTGCCATCTTACAGTGAGCATGATTGATGTGGGCACAGCAGTATGCAACACACTCACGCCGAGTCCTCCCCGACTGTTGCTCCAGCGACAGGCAGGAAGAGGAAGTGAGTTGACCTGGGGGTCATCATGACAAAATGCTTAACAACGGTAGCAAAGCACTCTGAGTATGGGTCAGGGTCGTATGCGTGAACATGAGGTAGCTTGCTGCTGCCTTGCATTATTTGGAATCAGGACCTGAATTCGTAAATGTTGCCAAGTTGCAGTGATTTAAAAACTGCTTTGGCAAAATGGCCACGAGCACTTCTGAAAATGTGCATCTTCTGTTTCATTTGTAGGATATAATTATATTTACTGTTATTCTTTGTTGTTTGGTGAAGATGAAGTATAACATGGTTGAACATTTGGTCTTATATTCTTTACCCCAACAATGGATGATTGTCATTCTTGATTTTAAGTTGGTTTTAATTTAAAGTTTTGGAATGTCAGAACAAAAATGGTGCAAAAATGGTTTTGAGAAGCTGAAGTACCGATGTATCAGCATCAGCCGGGAAAACCTCACATGACCAGAGCCCTTGAACACTACATGTGTAATCTGTGCTATGTGCATGTGCATTCATGCCTTTTGTGTATGTTCCTGTGTGCCCTTCAGACCAAACTCAGCATGTTGAGCAATAGGTAGCAGTTAGCTGGATTTTATATTCCGAAGCAAAGCCAAGGGAGGCAGACCCTGACCTCAGCCTCAGTCACCCAGAACCATGGATGCAAGCCTCATCTCCATAGGAATCAATAGACTACAGTAATAATGGTGATCTATGGGGCCAACATCAAAGAAAGCACTGACCTTTCTGGGTTGGGGGTTGGGAGATGACCACCAAGCTCCATGAGTGTGTGTGCAGAATAAATGTTTTGTTAGAGAACCGTGCGAGATACACAATTTTATGTACACACAGTGGCCTGTATGAATATATAGCAAGAAGGATGCATGGCCACTGCAGTCAGGCTTATAGTACACATGAAAGAGGTAAATGTACGCTTTTGTCACTTCGTGGTTTGATGTGCCATTTGCAATGTTTTATTTTGCATTAACTTTATTTTATGATAGAGCTTTTCTTTTTAAAAGAGAAAATAGGCTGTAGTGCCTCAGCTTTAGCTTCTCATGGTAAGAATCATTGAAAAGATCACTTCCTATGTTAACAAGACTAGGAAAGCCTAGTTAAGCCGAACCTGTATACATGCCGCTGGGGATATGTGTTGATGAATTATGATTAATGTGCGCAATTACCTGTGTTCCATATGTCTAACACAGCATTGCTGATTTTCTTTTGTTTGTTTGTTTTTTTTAATCATTACAAACGTCGATATATGTTTTTGCAAATGAGCTCTTCATGTACTCAAGTTTATGACTAGTTCTTGGTTTTGCTGCTTGCTGCAATGATATTACTGAAAACATTTTAAATTACTGAAAGCTGCCTCTCTAATCTTTAAAATAAACCATAAGAAAACACAGAAAATGCATCAACACAAAACAGCCCACAAGACAGTGTGAAATGCAGATTGAGTAGGAGAAAGCGATTCATTCAGATGGTGTCACATACATGACATCGCCAGTCGATCTGCATATCTCTGAAAATGTTGCAGTAAATTTCCAAATAAATGTTCTTTGGATAAACTATATTGAAGCAGGAGCTGCTCCGGTCACAGCACATTAAGGAAGGCTCCGGTTAAGAGAAACCCAGCCACTGGCCTCAGTCAGACAGCCGAGGTCAGGAGCTGACAGGGGCTGCATCAGGTTACCCACAATTAAAAGCAGGCTGAAGAGAGGGACTACATTGTACATCCTGTTTCAAATCAAAGCAACATAATTGTTCATAATATCCTCATTATGTTGTTTGTTTGTTAGGATTTATTTTGAAAACCACTGGACATGTATTTACTCCTCACCACAACAAAAAATTTTGAAACACATTATTTGGACAAACTGACCACATACTTGGAATCTACACGGTAACTTTCTCACCTGAAAGGTTTTTTAAAATGTAATTAAGTGATATTTTACAGTCCTAGAGCGAGAGGTGCAACAGCTGTAGCCTTCCTATGCTTATAACACTTACACACGCATTTTTCAACAAGGAGTCGGTCACCCAGCCAGCCAGCAAGCCTGACGGTCACGCAGGGGAAACCTGAAACAAAAGGCATGTCCAAAAAAGGAGAAATGTGTTATATTTTCTTCATCTCATTCTGCACTCAAATGCTTGTGGCATTTTTTAAGCTGTAGACCAGTGGTGCCCAATACATTGATTGCGATCAACCGGTAAATCACAATCAACGTAGGTAGTGTGGGTAGATCACATGTCATTAAAAAAAAATAGCTGTTAGTGAGATCTGATCTCGTCTTTTCTAACACAAGTGTCACCGCACATGCGCGGTCAACTGCGCAAGCTACTGCAAAACTCCAGCGAACTAATCACCTAATTAGCGGCTTCCAAATTATTTCTACTAAAGAAAGGGTCTAAAAATGAGTGGGGGAGCTGAACCAAGTAAGAAACCAAAAACCTACCGCTTCCATTCGGAATGGGAGGCGGACTTTTTTTTCACAATGTCATATTCAAAGTGTGTTTGTCTGATATACCAATCTACCATTGCTATTCCGAAGAAAGGAAATGTGGAGCGACACTTTTGGCCTGTTCATAAAAACTACGACACTGACTCCCTGCTGAAAAGCGAGCTGAGAAAGAGAAAGGCAAGGGAACTGAAATCACAGTTGTCCAGACAGCAGTCATTTTTCTCACAGCTAACCTCAAAAGCTAAGGCAGCCACTGAAGCATCGTTCAGGGTGTGTCACACCATCATTAAGCACAAGAAATCCTTCCAAGATGGAGAGATGATAAAAGAGGCATTCGTTGAGGCAGCTGACTCGTTTCGGGACTTCAAAACCAAACCGGAGATATTATCTTCAGTTAAAGCTCTCCAGCTATCAAGAAGCACAGTTACACGGCGTTGTGAAGTAAAGGCCGAAGATTTGACTCAGCAGCTTTGGAAGGACATCGCGGACTGTGAGTGTTTCTCGCTGCAATTTGACGAGTCTATAGACGTGAGTGACACAGCACAGTTGTGCGTTTTTATTCGGATGGTGTTTACAGATATGCAAAAGAGGAGCTGATAACAATACTACCCATGAAGGGACACATGCGAGGAGAGGACATTTTTCAGTCTTTCAAAAACTATATGGAGCAAACTCAGCTCCCAGTGTGCAAATTGGTGTCAATCGCCATGGACGGTGCTCCCGCAATGGTTGGCTCCTCAAATGGATTTATTGCCAGGTGCAGGGAGGATGAGGCTTTCCCCGACTTCCTTAATTACCTCTGTGTAATACACCAACAAGCATTGTGTGCAAAATGCTAAACATGAAAGAGATAAACGATGAGGCGACGAAGATCGCCTGTTCTATTCGAGCAAGATCTCTACAGTCATCTGGAGAAGGCTGACTGCGACCGTTCTGAGTTGTTGCTACACACTGATGTGAGATGGCGTAGTGGGGGGAAATTCCTGCAGAGATTTTGAGAGCTATGTCCAGAGATAAAGGAGTTTCTCCTTGTCACTAAACATGCAGAATACAACCAACTAAATGACGACCAGTGGCTGCTAGACTTAGCATTTTTAACCGATCTGACCAACATGTTGAATGAGCTTAATGTAGAGATGCAAGGAAAAGACAAAACCATGGTCAAAATGATCAGCTCAGTTAATGCTTTCAAATGAAAGATGCAACATCTGTCCTCAAAGCTGCAGTGCTTTGGGAAACTTCCAAAACCTCACGTCAGAGCTGGAGACGCACCAGAAGGCTTGACAGTGAGCACTCGACAGTGAGCACTACACACAGCAGATTGACAATTGTCCGTCAGAGTTTGACAGACGCTTTCAAGACTTTGCTTTACTCGAGCCAGTTGCTACATTTATGTGCTACCCATTTTGGGAAGATGCTGAGGTTGATTCACTCCCATTAAAAATTGCAACACTGTTTCATCTGAACTCATCTGGAGCGGAGGGGGAGATTTTGACACTACAGGCTGACATTGAGCTGAAGTCCAGGGCTCATGGACAGAACTTACTCACTGAGGAAAAGTACCCAAACATGAGGCAGTGTGTTACCTTCTTGACTGCATTATTCAGCTCAACTTATTTATGTGAGTCAGCCTTTTCCCACATGAAGATATTATTAAGTCCAAATACCGTTCCACCATGACCGATGATCATTTGGAAGTCTGTTTGAGGCTGGCTACCAGCAACTTCTGTCCGGACTACGCAACCCTGGCTGATTCCATTCAGTGCAAGTCATCAGAGTAAGGTAATGGCCAAAAATGTACAAAATTGCATTGTGTCATACAGGTTTATGCAAGGTAAACAGTATATATTGTAAATATAAAGTATACTTGGTATATTTATAAATAAATATATGTTTAGCATTTTTATTGTTGGTAGATAATTTTGACTTGGTCATTTTAAAAAT
>JAQLOL010000024.1:1323441-1336162 GCA_029783665.1 Naso thynnoides
TTTTGTCTGGAAACTCCAGTGGCAGGTACTGTTTGTATCCGCCTCGAATGGAAAATTCTTCCATGACTCTTGCTGTGGGTTTTGTTTGTTTGTTTTGTTTTTTTGGTTTTTATGCAATCAACAGTGGTGGGGCACCTGGAGTGGTTAGCCAGCTTTTACGTGTGTTTGTTTACCAGCTGGAAGGCGCTCTTCTTCGGCGCAGACTTGAACACTTGTAAATCATATACTGCCCTCATGAGTTACGTAAGCATTTGTTACAGCCCGCCGATGGCAAAATCATATGTCCGGTACCTATGGTACCACAGAAAAATGGGTGCCATTATATTTCTACACTGATGGCATCGACTTGGTACTGACTTGGTATTAGTTCTTGTGACTTCCCTAGTGTGTAAGAAGAAATTATTCCTTAAGTTACCAACACATGATGTTAGGACACAATGAAGAAGAGAGAGACAGAATGTATTTGTTTCTGTTTCTGTTCAGAGTAATAAATAGATGAACAGCTGGATTAAATGCCGTAAAGGAAATATCAAATACAAAACAAAACCAAAAAATAGATGAAAACAAAATTCCTGTTCCTACAGAAACGGCTGAAGTTAAATATTTGCTTTTTGTGTGAATTCACATATATGCTGGTTGGACAGTCATGTCATGACCAGCGCTTTAAGTGGAAAAAAAATAAGTGCCGGTACTCCTCTTACTTACTCACCTGTTGGCATGTGAATTGGTGGCCACTATCGGCAAATCATCAAATGATAGTCTATGGTCTGAATTTCTACAGTTAATAAAAATATGCCTACCAGGAGATAATGCTGATTTTAACAAAATTAATTCATAAAACAACTACTTTTACTTTTCTGTCTCTGTATTTGGCTATATATGACTCTCAGAGCGTGTCGTCATCAGAATCTGTTTCCAGTTCACATTCTCTCCGTGCCCTTTTGGAGCCATGCCAACATTACTGTCTCTTCTCTATGTCTTTGCTTTTCCCCACTTTCATTAAACAATGTTGGGACTCGCTCTGAAACGTGGCCGGTGGGTGTTGGTGGACAGTGGAGCACAGAGCAAACCTGCAGCAGAGCCATTCTGGAACGAACAGGCAAACTTGGAATCCCGGTGTTAGCATTAAGCCGGGGTCAGCTCAATGTTCCCAGGGCTCAATGTTCCCAGGGCTCAATGTTCCCAGGTCCATGGGCCTGGGAACATTGAGCCTCGGGGACATATGCTTCCCATTACACCTGATTTATGCTTCTGCATGGGCTGCAGAGTCTACGCTGTGAGCTACGCATGTGGCCTCGTCATTAAAAGTTTTTATTCTTATGGGTTCTTATGTCCGTGTTGGGGACAAAAAAGAGTCGTACGAATGCACATATTTTTGGACTTCCTCAATCAATCTCTCTTCTATCTGGCCCATGTTTGCACATGCAGGAAACGTGTGGAGTAGTAGAGTAGAAGAAGAAGGCTACAGCGTAGGGCACACACTTACACAGAGGCCACGCTGCCAGTACATTCCACTTCTGCGAGAACAAACGAGTGAGCATCACATAGTCCAGGAGAAAAGAGAGAGGGAAGCCTCACGCTGACGTGGTGAATCGCCAAGAGACACTCTGATATAGAGAGGACACGACAGGGCACTGGGAGCCTGTGAGAGGTTTTGGTACACTGTAAAAAGTCCTGGTATGCCAGGAGGTAAAATCTAGAAGTAGAGGTACTCATACAGGTGTGTACCTGCCCGTTTAAAGCACTGGTCATGATGACACACATCAGTGTGTATTGATATGTTGCCAGCCAGATCAATTTATTGATGTATGCTTCTTTTTCTGGTCATCCATTTTACTTTAAGTTTTGAATATATCTTGAAGTACTACTTTATTTTTTATTCACAGTTTTCCCTTCTTATGTACTCTGCCCTGTGCTCATTTACCCCAGCATTATTTTCCTTCTCACTTTCTGTTTTCTCTTCCCTCCTGTCAGCTCATCCTCTTTGCCCTCCTTCTTGTCTCCCTCAGTCTACATTTTTTGCCTTTCCTTCTCTTCTCATCGTCTTCTTCTTTCTTTTCCTCCTCATCATCCTCCTTACATTTCCCCTTGTCCCGTGTCTCTTTTTTTATCCACTATTTCCTCCCTCCTTTCGCCCCTTCCCCTCCCTCCCTTTCTCCTTGTTGAGCATTCTGGAGTAGAAACGATCAGGTGCTCCACTGGAATAAGAATTCCTGCATTATTTGATCATCAGAGTTTATTGTAATCCTTGACCCTGGCCCTGCATTTCAAGCACAGATTGTGGATTAGGGTGCTTAGATGGCCTTTCTGTGTGTGTGTGTGTGTGTGTGAGTGAGTGTGTGTGTGTGTGTGTCGTGTGCAACCAAAGCTCAAAGATATTTTAATGGAACAGGCACACCTGCTCTGCTGTGTGGAAGTCTATGTCTGTGTGTGTATGTGTGTGTGTGTGTGTGTGTGTGTGTGTGTGTGTGTGTGTGTGTGTGTGTGTGTGTGTAATACTACACAACTTGTCTTTCATGATTCATGAGTCAGAGGGCAGATTAGTGCGTGTCCTGAACATACACACGATCATACAAACTGAAACACTACAACAAAATTTACAATGAAGTAAATTTGTGATGAGAACTGTGTGTGTGTGTGTGTGTGTGTGTGTGTGTGTGTGTGTGTGTAAGCATGTGTGTGTTAAGAAGAAATGGCTGCCCTCTGGGTGACCCTGGTGTTGATGTTGGAGATGGACTCTAATAATGGCAGAGGAGAATAGGCAGTCACACACGCCTTAGCTTCCTTATTCTCGTAAACCGTCTTGTCGATAAAGTATTAAAGGGAGTGTTTGTTCTTTAATGATATGTTCAGGTTGAAGCTTCTCATCGTTAAACAGGTTGTGCATTAACTTTTGTAACTTGTCTTTAAGCATTCCTGAAAAGCACTGCCATCTGACAAGCATGCTAAATGGATCGCTTCACTAAAAAATCGGAGATTTCGGATTTAACTCCAAAAGTTTTTAGATAGATCATCTTTTTGTCATTCACACAACGCATCAGACAGGTACAAAGCAGAACAATATCAAGCCGCCCTCCCATAGTTAAAAATAAGGGCATAAAAACTGTACGAAGACCTAAAAATATATTTAGACATAAATATTTGGGTATATTAAGGCATGAAAGGTAACTGAGACAGTCAAAGGTGTGCTATAGAATAATCAAATGAAATAAAATGCTACAATTTAGTGCAATAAATGTGCATTAATCCATGGCACAGTCCCTATATGCTCTGTTTTTACCACTAAATGACGTCTGTTAAAATTACAGTGACTATTACTGATCTGTCCATCTTTCTATGTATCTATCTATCTGTCTATCTGTCTTTTTTTCCTTAAATGCATGGGCTTGGTGCTGAGCATTACATAATGGGCAGGACAATTGCAAATCATTGAGAAATGGACAACAGATAGTGGAGATGCATCAGACACATTCAAAACTAAAACTGCATTTATGCAAAGACAAATAAATGCACATGTTCTTTTTGTCAGATTTATAAAAATGTTCTGTTTTGTACATCTCAATCGTTGTGGAAACAGGAGCACATGCAAAAGTCTAATTTCCCTCTCAGTTGGACATAAATGAATGTAGAAACACCCTTCAACACATGTGTGCATATCAAAATTTGTGCCTGCTTCACCACTCATTAGACCAAAAACACACATGTCCGCAGCTGTTTATAGCAACCACACCACTAATTCATCACATATATCTGTGAACCATCACTGAGGTGGTACCTCAATTACTCTTATTAAACATCAGAAAAATCATTAGTAACAGATATGTAGAGCTCACATTAAAACAAACTTCACACAGTGCTTTACATTCCAGGATAAAACAAAAATCTTAACGCAGGGAAACAGTGACTTGGGTGTGAATAAAGAGAACGATCACAGCCAATTCTTCACTCAGAAAGAACGGCCTCTGTGTGGAAAATAACGTGATGTTTTTTGTGCGTAAGCAAACCAACTACCAGTGCGAATGTTTTTACATTTATGATTCGTACATTTCAGACCAGAGGTCTCGAGGCACCTGAACTGTGGACAGCTGCTTGGCCGTCGTCATACCTGAAATCAGCTTAGAAACATTAGCCACTTTCTTTGTTGGCAGGCTAACCTCTAACACACGTGCACTCTGTTCCCTTTGTTTGTCAAAGTTCACCGAAAATAAACTCTGCTTGTAGGATTTGTGCAAAATAGCTTTGCCTCTGTAAGAGAAGCCATCTGAATTGCTAAATGTATTCAATATTAAAAGCTGGTTTGACCAGGTGCATTGTTCAGTCTTTTTATGAGAATTATTGACGGGAAGAAAAAATAAGAAAGGAAAGCTGCCTGATCCGTAAATCCAAAAGATTGCACAGAGGGAAAAGCAACAAATAGGGATGAAAAAGTGAAACTAGAAGGAAAACAGATAACTGCCATCTGACTTTTTTTCCAACTCTCATAAAACACAGTAAATGAGCTACAGGGAGAAAATTTTGCTCCATCCACACACACACACACACACACACACACACACACACACACACACACACGAATACCTTATTGACATATCTGACAACCAATAGCAGGACATTTTTATTAGCTTGTACACTAGTCTCACTTTCCCAATAACCTCTGACAGCTTTCCATTGAAGTGTGCATGACAGAGAGAAGGACGGAGAAACAAAAGAGAAGTAGTCGCTTTTAGAAAAACACACACTTTCCAATGAAATAGTGCATCAGTAAGCCAATAGAGTGAAAGAATAATCACTTTTACATGTATAGTGGCAGGCAACGGAAATTTCCCTGCAACCCCAATGACTGGCTATTAATAAATGCAGTAAGAACCTAATGAGAACAGAATCCTCTGGAGGCAGCTCTTCTTTCTCTCTGCTGCACGCCCTCTCTCTCTCTCTCATCATTACCTCTTCACAATCAGGTGTTAATAGAGTAAACACTATTTTGAAGTCATTTTAACACCAGCTCAGTTGTCGCATTCAGCTATATGGGACAATATGTTCAATCAACATATCAGATCAATATTGTTATTTTGAGAGAAAATCTGTCAGGATCAAGCATACTGCCGAGTTTTGACTGAAATGATTTACTTCCAATAACCAAATTCAGCTGCCCCGGGCCCCATGACTTCTGAGGCCACAAAAGCATGAGATGAAGATGAAGATGATGAATATGATGATGATTCTACTGTACCTTCACCTTATTTAAAGCACTTAGACCTATTGCTCATAAAATAATATTTAAGCAACATATTATTCTTCAATCAGGTTGAGTGGGAGCTAATTCTTAATCACTGTTGGGGAGTAAAGTTACATGTAACAACATTAGATAATTCAAATACCAAAAAAAAAAGAGAAAAAAATGTGTAGTTAAATTACAATTACTTATGAAAATGCTAATAATTAGAAAGGGGATTAAATCTGAATATTTTCTGTAAAAAGCTTAGGCCATATGTTGAATAATAGTCATTTTGTTGCTTTGCATGTTTTTAATGTGCACAATGTCTTCTTTTGCCATTTCCATTCAAGGCTGTTTAGTAAAGTTTGATGCTATTTTGATGCTTTTGATTGGTTCTCTTGTTTGAATTTGCGGCTGCTTATAGCTTAACAACCTGTCTGAGAGTTGCCATCATGTCTATGGATAAAAAAAAAATATGTTCCAGTGCTAGAAATTAAAAAAACAAAACAAAAACAAATATTTTATTTAGAAATCAAAAAAGGGTTCAAGCTGAACAGTGCAATGCAACATATGTTTAGCTGGCATTTAAATGCTATTAATGTTGAAAGTTTCCATATCAAACCTGAGAAAACATCTGCAGCTGTGTAGTCTAATCAGTGTCGAGTACTCCTGTGAGGTTAACACTGCCTAATTTAAACATTTGCAAATGGCTAATAGTTGGAAATATTCATTAGAAATCTAGAAAAGCAATCAAAAAGTAATCAAATGTAATAAGTGACCTTACTGAGATAAAGTATTTGAAATAGTTACATTACTTGTTATATTATAAATAGGGTAACTAGTAATATGTAACCTATTACATTTTTATGGTAACCTTCCAAACCCTGTTCTCAACATATATTTTTAGTAAGACGTATTTATTGCAATACAAGTACAAGTTCAACATTTAAAATGTAAAAGAGTACAGAGTAGAAGCGCAAAAAAGTATCAAGTTTGCATGAAGAAAAAGCCCAAAGTGCTTCATGACGGGGAATTGTAATATCAACGCCAGTGCCACCAAAATAAGATCAGCTTATACGAGGTCATCCATGTGCAAGATGTATTTAAAAACCCATCAACAGTTCTGTTATAAATAAAGAGAACGGGGCACTGCAGTAAGTCCGTATGGATGCTGCCTCATACGTGTCAGTTTTACTCGGTTACCCGGGTTGCTCTTCTTCAGTTCTTCTCATTTAAAACGTCTCTGTTTTTGTGAGTTGGCACTTGCTAGTGAGATGCCAGCAGGAAAGCTATTCGGCTAAACTTCAGGATCAGTGCAGCTGACGGTGCAGGTCAACACTGACAGCTTATTACATGACGAATGATGTTTTGAGCAGCAGGCTAATGACATTTAGATTTATTTGGTATTTTCAAATGTTGTTCTCTGTTTTTGAAAGTTTTATGTTATCTTTCCTGCATCTTCCCTCCAGCTTGCTTAGCCCGGCTTGGTGCTTCCTGGTGGCCCCACTAAAAATCTTGGCTACATAATAATGTGATATAAAATATATAAAATTGAGTGTGTGTTACTGATGCATTGACATGTATGCAGGAAAGTGGAGCTAACTTCAAATGCTGGTATGCAATGCTTTCCATTAAAATATATTAGATTTCATAATCAGGTATTACTAATAACTGTTTGATGAATCTTATTCTGAATAGTAACTATAAAGCGCAGTATAGCTGTTTGGATAAACACAGAGGAGGAAAAAATACCAAAAGTTTAAAAATAGTAGAAACATAAAAATCAAATTGTATGGAAACATCAAGTAAAATATTTCAAAATAGCACTTGAATACAGAGCTGGCGTTTTATATTCCCTTGATGTGTTAAAATGCCCCTCAGCAAATCGAAGGTTCTGTAGAATCCTTACATAGAAAAATGATACGAAAATGCAGAAGCTGAGAACAGAATAAATTTCTCTCTGTTACAGTGCTCTGTTTATTGTGGTTTTCATTGTTTCTTTTTTCATATTTTCACATGATCAGCGTCAGATTGGCTGTACTTTACACTCTTTGATTCTGAATACAAACATGGGTAAAACATTGTTCACATGGCAAGATCTGTTTGCTAGGAACTAACTACAAAAAAAAGTTTTCATATTGATTAGAATTTCTTTTCTTTTTTTTTAAGGTTTGCACTCATGCTTTATTTTGCCTGTTCAATTTTCACACCTTTAAAGCACCAAAATTCTATTTTATTCTGCATGTTTGCAATGTGCCAGCTTTTCTACTTTAATCCTAAACCAAAATCTAAAGCCTAATCTGTTAATTTGAAAAAAAAAAAAATCAAATCTACTCTTAGGGACCTTAGAATATCACACACAATTCAACCAGAAAATAGATCCCAAACATCGCAGAGCACGAACAGTAATACAGTAAAAAAAATAATGAGTAAGTTAACAAGAAACACCTGATCGTGAATGTCTGTTCATTTAAGTTTTTCGCTCCATGTTGAGTTCCATGAGCAGGAATTCCACATCTCCCAAACAAAGAACCACTTCACAATTTAAAGTTCTCATAAACACATACAGAGTTTTTAATCAAAGCACCACCAGGTTTTTCTCTGTCACTGAGTTCAGTGTTCGCAAATATGAGGAAATGATTAAAATGTAAGAACATTATTTATTTGAGAATATTTCAGTGTAACATCACATTAGTTTTTAAATCCAAAATCGCACAGTTGTGTTTCATCTATAGAGGCCACACTAAACATTAAAATCTTGTCTGCAACACTTTTTGACTTTAAAAAAATGAAATAACTATTTTATTTTTTTGTGCTTGTCTGTTTCATAACCTTGTAAATAGAAAATCTTTGGGTTTTGGCCTGTTGGTTCGACTGGATGAGCAATGATTTTGTGTATGAGACTGATTAGAATTGTTTCCTACCAAATGAATTATTAATAAGTTATCTCATAAGTCAATGATGAAAAATGATCTTTAGCTGCTGAATTAAACTTGACTACTTTAAAGCTGTACTCAACAGTAAGACTGAAACACTCATGAATGGTAGAGCTGTAGATTCATCTTTGTTTAGCTCATCACAATTTAAATTTTTGAAAAGAAATATGGCTCAATTTTAAAATGTGTCCACATCTTAAATATGGACCATATAAATAATAATTAGATTATCTGTAGGCATGCGCAAACACTTGACTTCAGTTCTCCAGCGTGTGTCAAACACGCCTGTGAGATGTCAGTGTGTTCAAGTAGTGCAGCTCTGTGCTGTAACACACAACACTGCCATCTAGTGGAGCAGCTGCTGTGGTGGTCCTGGTACAGATAAGGCAGGGTTTCACATCAGCAGACAGACACACACACACACACACACACACACACACATCCATTTCAGAGGATTTTATCCCTGGGAGCCATACAGCTTGCTAATGTTAGGACAATGTTTCTCAAAGTGGGGTCTGGGGACATGAAGGGGGTCCTCAAGGAGGATTCCACTGGGCACCTCACAAAATGACAAAATTGGTAATTTCACAAATATTTAATTCATTTTAGTGTCAAGAAAGCCTAATTACAATGGTCAGGCTTTTACATTCTATTGTTGTGATTTCAAAAGTTTATTGTTTAGTAGTAATTCAAAAATGATTCCTAATAAGTCTGTGTGACCAAATAACGCAAATGGGAGGTCCAGGGATTTAATGCTTGCATGCCCGATTTATAATTATTCCACTATAGCAGCCAGTTAGAGCATCACACCAAAGAGCGTCAATATTACTGTGTTTCAGAACCACGCCACGCAAATATGCAGGTTTGCATTTTTAATTACTCAGTGTGTGTGTGTGTGTGTGAGAGAGAGAAAGAGAGTTTGTGTAGGGCATGCTTTCTGAACTATATGGTTTCTGAATTGTGACTAACAGGGAGTGTGTAGGGGCTTGAGTTAATGAGGTTGGATGAATGATGGGGGGGGGGGGCAGTGCTGGTCTTCGGGGGCTGATAGGGCCCACTGGTTCTTCTCCTCTTTCCTACCAAGAGAAAGAGAGAGGCAGGAGATCTTGTAAGAGAAATTTTAATCTGGATCCATATCTGTTTAATTTGCATGTAAGGAAGATATTAGCCAGGTCAACATTGTTTTATTGGAAACGTCATCAAAATGTTTCGAGTAAATCCACTAGAACCACGTAATATATATTATTAAATAAGGCAATGCAAGAATTTTTGTATAAGTACTCAAGAAAATAGCAGAGCAGAACTTGAAAGTAAAACAAAATAAAATCACAGAGGGATCTGTCAGTCTGAAATCTCAATATTCCTCCATCAGCTGCAGCCTCGTTTTCGTCACGGTGCTGGAGTTATGGTGACTCATGCACAACTAACTAAAAACTAACCCCAAACTTCTGAAGGTCCTTTAACAAGGCCTGCTGCAGTATGTCATTATAAAGTTTAACCCTCACTTCAAACTCTGGTTAAATGTTGCCAACAGTAAATGTGTAAAAATATAGAGAATGTGTCAGAGTGTTTCTGTGAAGTGTCCGGCCTACAGCAGTACGTTACTATAGGCCATAAAAATGCATCACTCAACACTTACAGATAGTGTCTTCTAAAAACCAGCGCAAACACATTTTTTAAAAGAATTTTCTAATAAGATAAGGAGGAAATATTACTGAGTAACATATCTGGAAAGTTGCATGAAATGTTGATGGGTGAGATGATTAACCATGAGTACCTTTTTTCTTCAAACCAAGACAGTGTTTTATTTGTCTTCAGCGAACATAATGCAAAAGCCCACTTCAGATCAAAGACTGACAAAAAGTTGTAGCAGTGTGCACTGTCCCGTCTCAAGTTGAAACTTGGATAACACTGTCTATTAAGTTTACAGCATTACTTTATAGCACAGACAATAACTTGAGATCTCTTCAGGCTCCTCTTTTCGTAAGTAAGTTTTTTAACATTCATTTGATTTTTGCTGTCTAAAAACATACAGTCTTTGTACCCTTGTGTCCTGATGTTAGTACAGGCGTGCCTACATGTGAACATCAAGGGCTCATGGAAAATGTTCTGCATTTAAAGCAGCTACGGAGCATAAATACTGAAAAAACAATGATGATAGATTTTGAAAATACTGTTGCCCTGAACAAAATATATGAGGCATGCAAAACTCCTGGTGAGACACGCTCTTTCATGGCTGCTATGGGATTTTAAGATTGTCTTACCTCTGGAACTGAACCAGGAAGTTTCAGTTTCACCTCAGAACAGAACAGATAGGTTTACTGTACAAACAATAATATGCTTACCTTTCATCTGCAGCAGCATGCAGTGTTCCCAAAGAATGAGGTGGGTGTTGTTTTCATTTTGTTTACAAAAAAACTTAAACCTACAAGTTACTCAACCAACATATTACTCGATGTAAACTTTTAACAAAACTTAATAGTCATTTTTGGTGATAGAAATTATATCTATTTTATATGCTTGCAAGTATATACTGTAAAGTCTGTGTATAAAACAGGGGAGCAAATCATGATACTAACACCATGTGTTGCCAAATATCGATAGCATCATAATAAACAATCAAAATGCCAGAAAGCAGAAAAATGTGAGTAGCAGGATGCTGTGAACAGAGTTAGGAAGGTTACTTTGAAAATGTAATAGGTTACAGATCGCTAGTTACTGTATTTAAAATGTAATAAGTAAAGTAACTATTTCAATACTTTATTAAAGTACTGTGATTTATTTCTGATTAGGATTACTTTTCTAAATTTCTAACAAATGTTTTCCGCTGTTAACCATTTTCAAATGTTAAACCAGGCAGTGTTAATGGCAAACATGGGGCACAGCAAAGACAAACAAGAGAACCAATCAAAAGCATCAGAACAGCATCAAACTTCACTGAACAACCTCGACTGGAAGTGACAAAAGAGGCGGTGCACGCCAAAAACATGCAAAGCAACAACATGAATAGTTTCCAACATATAGCCTGAGATTCTTACAGAACATATTCAGATGTAACCCCCTTTGTAATCATTAACATTTTTATACGTGACTGTAATTTAATGACACATTCTTTCTCATTAACTGTAATAGATGACAGTTACATTTATTTTGTAATTAAATTTTGTAATTTCATTACATGTAACTGGTTACTCCACAACACTGGTTGTGAAGTAGTTACTCTGGAAATGAGGCAGGGAATCTGTTTAGAGTGTCTTCATGCTTTAGAAAGATAAAAATGTCAACATGCCACCGGAGTATCAGAATCATATCACCTCTAGTATCACATCAGTTTGGGAGTCATAGCATGTCGTAATCTGATGATTTGATGCTCGGGCTTTTATTTTATTTGCTTTGGGTATTTAAATTGATGTTTGCAGTTTATGTGACGATGGATTGTTTTAATGTTGATTCACCTTTATTAGAGGATGGCACATAAGCAGACACCAACATTTGTGGCCGACTTCCTTCTTTCATGATCATAATTTTCTTGCTAAATATTCTGTTTCCTCTGTGCTTGACACAGACGTCTGAGAGTCTTTCTTTCTATCTCCTCCTCACTTCTGTCTTCCCTCTATTTCATCTCTCCCTCTCTCCTGCGCCGTGATATTTCTCTTCTATTTAAAGGCCACTAAAGTCAAGCTTTGGAAAGACATTTCAATTTACTTACTGGCCTTTGGAAAGCACCTCCAGTTAGATTTGGAAGCCATGGTACAGTTAATGGTGTATATCTGTTAAATGGCAAGTGTGAGCCACAGCATCGATCACATCTGAGAGAGAAGATGGCAGTAGATATAACAGCAGGTACGGAGCATTATCCCTCTGTCAAGGAGAAAGGAGACTTCCAGCGGACGTGGATTATCTGTTTTACAGCAAGCGTATCGTCCCACACCCCCTGAAAACAAAAGGGTTTCCTGCCCTCAGCTCTCTCGCACTGGGACCCAGGTACAGAACAGCCAACTGTGACTTTTTCACTCGATTAATCATCGGAGAAAGCCTGCAGGCTGCAAGCATCAATAATTTTAAAGGAAAGGGCTTTACAGTAAAGATTATAACCATGAGAATATCTTAGCATATGAGAAATCAGCAGTTTTCTCCTTTTGCTTAAATGCTTTTGCTACCCTCCGGTGTGCTGACCCCTCAGTTGACAAGCAACATGTTAATGGATTCCCTGCAGAACAGGCAGCCGATCCAGAGCCACTTTCAGTTTCAACTCGTACGGAGGCTGACAGTGACCACAGGGAAGTCAGCATGAGGTCAGCACTGTGAGATACGCAGCTATACCAGAACAACACAGTCGTTGTGTTCAGTCATTTGCATGTGTTTACAAATGAAATCTGAAAGTTTAGTTTTTCAAAATGAATTTTTCTTGAGACTTGTATACCAGATTTAAACCATCCTCTCCTATTTACTTGCATCTAGGTGACAGTGACTATTCGTTTGACTGGTTCAGTTTATTTCATGTAGTTAAATTTGACTGATATGTTTTTAAATCACATCTGTTTCCCTAGCTAAAAAACAAAAAAGATGG
>JAQLOL010000024.1:1338447-1348516 GCA_029783665.1 Naso thynnoides
CATCATCGTCGTCGTCGTCGTCAACCGCTTTTCCAGGGTCGGGTCAGGGAAGCAGCAGTTTCAGCAGGGGCCCCAAACTTCCCTTTCCCTGGCCACATCGGCCAGCTCTGACTGGGGGATCTTGATGCGTTCCCAGTGCAGAGATATAATCTCTTTACCTGGACCTGGCTCTTTACCGGGCCCCCACCCAGCTGGACGCGCCTGGAACACCTCCACCATGAAATTTTGTAATATCTGAATGATACATCTGATACTATGTGTATCAGCATGCATGGTTTGCACGCAGTACCTTTTTAACGAAATTCTATCTGTGGCACCACTATCAGTTATTAGAACTCATAAGTAACAAGATTCATCAGTTTTGTTGGTCGTTTGATCAAATCAAACTTTTCTCCCCAAATTTTGACTGCATTTCATTGAGGTAAAGTTCTTGTAGAGCTGATTATGTTTAAACATTATTCAATATTTGAAAACTTGAAATCATTTCCAATTATATATAACTTATTACTCCCCAACGCTGTTGACATCTATAGTAAGAATGCAATAGAATTATTTGATGACAAACATCCTGCCAGGCCCCTTGCTGTTAGGATTACAGGTCTAACATAGTGGTTGTCTTAAGTCTATCAGTTTGAGTAAAGGAGGCGTGGTTTGCATAGAACCGGCCTGGTGACGCACTGCCTGAGAGACATACACCTGGACAAACAATTCTGGTTATACACAACAGTTAGTTCCGGCAAAGCAATTTGACTGGCTGAGAGACATTAAAAACAAGACGATATTTCACCACCACATCGTGTTTTCTTCACTCTGTATGTACTACTCCGCATCAACGCTTACATGTTGCCATGGCAACATTCTAATTCTAACTTTCTAACTAGCTGCAATCAACAGTTACACTGTAATGTTAATTCACTCAGCCGCCGCCAATCGACCAGTCAGTGGGCACCGGTAAGATGTTGCTTTAAATATGTAACATTACTGTAGTGTTGCAATGGCGATGTGCGATACTAATTATGTCTGAATATAGTCGCGCCCTTAAAAATAACGTTTGTCTTGCAGGTCTGAGAGCTCATTGAAAAGTTAGGGGAAGCCGTCCATGGACAGCAGGACAAGATGGAGCCACATCCTGTCAGATCAGTGCTCAGAGTGGCGACAGCCAACTCCGCTTTCACCTGACACTTTTCATATCGGCAGCACAATCAACGGCAACGTGCAGATCAATTTGTATACTCATACAAAGTAGCGCAGTGCCTGCTGGGAGTGCCTGGCACAATGGCAGCCTGTGCACGCTGTGTTGCCAAGGCAACATTGAGAGTTTAATCCTGAGGGAACTGTTTTTGCTGGCAGAGCCAAGTAAAATACTTAAATAAACTATTTTGTCACCTTTCTTCAACATTTTCTTACTCAGCATCGCTATTTAAACTGTTGTTGCGGCCTTGTGCCTAAGAACCACAGCCGTGACGATATCACAGTAAAACATCACTCCCTCTCAGGTGATACTGCTTAATTGAAGTTATTATGGAATTTTCTGCTGATAAAAACCACATGATACGGTGGAAAACTTCACAAAAATAACGTAAGTGACTTGAGAGGGTTTTGTCAGCAGCTCTCTAAAGGTTCAGAACAAACCAGCTGAAAAGCTGTATTTTGAAATGGTAAGGGCCCATACCACCTCTGTCCTTACTGATAAAACTGCTCTTGTTTATATGTTTTTTCAGTTATTAATTTTGCTGTCAAACTGTATCACATTCACTGTAATGACTGAAACTTATCTGACATCATTAGGCTCATAAATTTATCAAACCTCATCGAGAACGTTTAACGCTTAAGACCTGAAGTATTCAGTCCAAAACAGCATTTGACTGTACAAAGTACTGGGTCATGTCTTCAACAAACTTTTCTACTTATCAGGCTCAGTGCAGTGAGCTGACTGCAGCTCAGGCTCTGGATCATGTTACTCAGTGAATCTCATGACAGCCCATCCAGCCCAACAATGACAGTTTAGGGTCATAGTGTTTGTCTGTGTTCCTCTTGTACTGTGTAAGTCCACAACTTGGCCTGAACCCCTCCAGCCCTGAAGCAATCAGATTAGGCTATCATGCCATCCTTAGACCCTGAAACTCTGCAACAAATCTATACGTTCAATTGGAAGTGTCACCGGCCGGTCTTAGCTATGGCTAAGCTCTCGGCACACGAGCCCAATGACGTCTCAAAAGGGAGCCCTTCAGACGGCTCCAGCTGTTAATATACGGCTGCTTCCTCCGATGAGATTCTGAGAGGATAAATAGAGATAGGGAGGATTAGTTTGCAGGGCTACGAGGACAGGATCCAAATTAGTGCCAGCCTAGCTCATATGTGTCCGTTTTCTTGCACTGTCGTTTATGTTCAAGGCTGATTGGCAAGGAAATTCTGATGCAGCGACATGGTCAATTTGGCTGCTAATGCGTGCCTCAACACTCAGAAACCCCAGTGACAGACCCCCCCCACACACACACACACACACACACACACACTCCTCTCTACCACTGCACCCCGGTATGCTTCTGTCAGATTACAACCTAGTCCTCAACTGAACCCCTCATTTACATCTAAAGTAATCATTTGATCTTGTTGTGCCTTTAAAGCTCGAAAAGTCATGTCAGGGTGACATGCATGCAGTTTAATGTAAACATGTAGATTTGTCCTTTCGTCCAGCTCCAATGTTGAATAATATATTGATGCTGCATGGTATGGTATGTTAGCAGTGTGATAGCTAAGATGAAAACTCGATGTATATTGTTTAAAAGCTATTTGGCAGTTTTCACAAATTTGCACTTTTCCCTCTTTGAAGGCTCAAATCACCAAAATAGGTCATTCACAGGGAGGTGTGACACTTTTTTGATTGAATGCTTTTCATGATTTTGAGTGTTTTCCATCAGTCATAAATAAGCCATGATGCCTAAAGGCCTTAGTATGTGTCGAACCAACTAGGCTGTATGATGTGCTGTTTGCTCATGTCTACAGGCAAAGTGTTTCTACCTGTTCCAGATATGCAAACTCAGATCGGGGAAGCACAGGGATGAAGCCAGGAGGAAGCTCGAATTGCAAGCTTTTGTTCCCGTCTCTCTCCAAGACTCTGCATCTTTGTAATCTCACCATAATAAATCTCATAGATGGATATTACACCAAATGCTTTTGGAATTTACTCCTTTGAGCATTAATGGTGTTGGATTCAGCTGTTAACAGGTAAGTGACGAAGATAGTTGTCTCAAGATTGAAAGAAAAAGACTCAGAGAGAAGTTCAGAACCTACCAACTTGCTCATCTCTACGAAAGGGACGACGTGGAGGCGAACCACCCTCCAAGCTAGGCCTGGAGTGAACTTCAGGCCTAGCTTCGTAGCAAGCAATAGAAAACGGGGCCAAATTTCTTCTCTATGAAATAAATAAAAAGAGCCTGTTTTAGAAAAAGAGCAAATGTTTTGTTTTCTGGAACAACTTGCCTTATTTTTGTTCAAGCCATGTCTCCTCCTTCCCACATCTCCTATCTGGTAAACAATCTTATTTCAGTGACGCCATTACGCACAGTAACCGATCGCCGAATTAACTGGATTAGCTGCACATGCAGTCTGTAGCTGCAGCTGTCAGGAATACAAAAAAAACAAACAAACAAACAAACAATGCTCAGTGAAGATAGTTTTACTTTTTCATTCATTTAAATGGGTCACAGGTCCGGACAGAACCGTCACCTGGTCTGTTGGAAAGGAGTCCAGCTGATGTGGACTGTGTCAGTACAGTGGTTCAGTGGTTCAAGAATAACAATTTACACAAGCACAGAAAAACCCAGACACTATGAAAAGAGTATAGCACCACTCACAACTGATGGCATTAATGAATAGGTTAACTTGTTTTGAAAAAAATAGTAATTGCGTTAAGTAACAATGCCATAAGCAAGTACATAAAAGAGAGTGAAAATAAACAAAAAAAAATCCTTTCTTTAACCTAAAGAGTTAAGGAGCATGGGAATATGAAAATACCACAAACTGGAATGCTTTACTCGGATACAAAGCTCCAGACTGCTTATGCCTTCAACATTCTCCAAAATAATGATTTCCAAAGTAAAATCCTTGCAATAGGCACGCAGACACTGACCAGCTACCTGTAACTTTTTCATTCTGTTTCACTTGAACAGTTCTTAAATACTTGTTCTTAATTCTGTTCCTAATAGCCTTACCTGCAAGACAACCTTTGGCAGTTCTTCTTACACCAACACATCCTGACGGTCATCATGAGGAAATAAAGTGAAACAGAAACACACGGACAAATGAGCAACAAATGAACAACATGACAACAAGAACAAAAAGAAGCATGACCACTCTCTCGTGTCTCACTTCTTTGTTGTTTTTGTCTATCTCAGCACGGTCCTGTGTTCCTCGCCGTGAACTGAAAATGGTATTTGGGAGACAAACAACTTCATTCCGCTGTGCATCAGTAATTAGCTGTGGAATTAGCGGGCTTGACGTGCCTCCACAGATCAGCCAGCCCTCCAGGGAGGCCTGCGGGTCCAGGCAAGCCGCATTTCCAATTATTGTGTTGAATTGCTAATTTAGTTATTGTGCCTGCCGTAATTGTGATGGGTATTGGGTGTGCGATTCAATTTGTTTTAAATATTTGTGGGCCGGCAGATTGGTAATGGAGCTGACCTATCTGCAAGCCCAGTGTGAGAGTTAGAAAGAAGGAAAAAAACAAAAGGAGGGGACGGAAAAGATGTTGTAGTCCCCCATCACACACACACACACACACACACACACACACTCTCTCAATCTCCCTCTCCCTCTCTCTCATCATCTTAGCATGATCTGTCTCATCCTTTCTAAGACTGTTGAAGTTAAAAAGCCTGCATTTAGAAAAATGGCACTTTGATCATCTTCAGGGTGTGCGGAGCAGAGCATTAGACAGGGAGAACACTGAGGCTTTGGGTTTGATGAGGAGTGTTGTGGGAGGCGTCGCCTTTCTCTGCTGAAATATTGGAGCAGGAAAGTTGCTGCTGGTGAAGGTAGCACAGTTACAGTTAGGAGACAACATGATGTTAAAGACTGCCCTGCAGTCGGAAGCCCACAGGAAACAGTCGGTGGTTATAGGATCACTGGGCGCATGAAAATCAGACTGACAAATGAATGTGCTGTGTTTTTATTTACCTGCATATGCACCTTTCAGTGTACACATACAAGAAAAGTGCAGCAAATATGTAAAAAATTTGGATAGTAAATCAGATACAACTTAAAGTACTGTTGCATACCAGAAACTTTGAAGCTTTTTAAACTGTATTTTGTCACCGTGGCAATAAAGCCTTTGGTCAAACATTCATCATCAGTGACCCATATGATCCGCTGTGGGTAGAGTGCTGAAAAAAAAATACTATTAGAGAAACCTACTAAGTACATGGTTAATATATTACTTAAAGTACAAGTTACTTGCTATTTTAAAAAATAATTTATATTTCATTATTGTTAATTAATAATTTTTTAATTTAAAAGCTTAAAAGACCACTACAGCCACAAGATAAATTAATGTAATTATCATTACCTGCGAGGATTAAAGCTACACATGAAAAATTAACACAGCTAACATCAACTAGCTTACTTCATTTTCATCTACAGTATTTTACACGATTTACACTAATGAGCCTGCAGAGGTTAGGGAAGGTCTTTTTGAAAGGTGAGATCTCAGTGTTTTTCGAGAGGCCCAGTAAGCACTTCATCATGTAAACATCTTTTTTAAGTGTTCATATAAAACCTGTGGCCAGGTGTGGACTGGGAGCCACCTCTTGTTTTGCTGTGTCATCATCACATCGTGGTCAAAAGATGATGTAGCTCCTTTTTTTTTCAGTCAAATAGCAACTTGCTTACACAGAGTTGCCTCTTGTGCACTCAGCCTCCACATTCAACACCCATATTTAGAACAGACTGAAGGTATTTGAAGGTATAATGAAGGTACTTTGGAAATGTATTGAAGTAGAAATTTTAAAGTAGTATTTTCGTTTCTTGGGTCACAGTGACTCATTTTATATTTGTTAATAGTAGAGCTTAGTATTTCATTTTTGAAGGCCCCCAAGTTCTTTGCGTTTTTAACCTCATCATCTAGTTTGTTCCACATTTTAACACCATTTACTGACATAGAGAATGATTTCAGTGAGTATATGAGTATATGATTAAGGTTGCAAGTACATGACTAAAATATTGTGAGTGCCTGAGTTGAAATAAGATGTTACATTAACGACAGCAAATAGTGCAGCTATATTTTATTTCTGATAATATACTGTATGTAATTACATAAGGCCATTTTAGGACCTATAGGTGAAGGAATTGCTTCAGAGATTTGCTTTTAATGCCAACACCGAGTATTTGTGGTGTTATTTTACAGCTATAGTACATTTTGCAATGACAGCAATGCTGTTGGATTTTAAAAGCCTTATTTATGGTTTTGGCATATTTTGAGTTCTGGTATTGGGCTGGTTTTTGTGCTGTTTTTATACGCTGTTGGGCTGGTTTTAAGTGGCTGTTTGGCTGTTTTGCCTCACACACCTGGTAACCCTGCCGGAGAGATTATTAGTTTCTCTTCAGTTGTGGAGGATAGAACTTAAGCTTGCCAGGAACTTTTTTTTTGCAGTGGGAAAACAATCACATCTTGAGCTGCAATTGGCTGTTGCTTCGTCGTTGTAGCTACTTATTTTCATGAATTTAAGCTCTGTTCACATTGACGCCTGTAGTCACTCAGGTCCCTGCCATTGCATTGCTGAGACGTGCGATGCAAAATTGAGAATAAGATGTTTTCTATTGTGCATTAAATTTCTTTACATCATATTTGGGACTCAAGTCACGGTGTTCAATGATCGCAAGCCTTTCATGGATAATTTAAAAAAAAAATCACTGCTATCTGCTCCCATGTGCATCCAGAGAGTACATCTTCAGCTGCAGTGGTAATGACCTGACAGTGAAGGAGAGAAAAGAGCATTGATCTGCCAGACATGCTATCCAGAGTCCAGCATCCAGAGAGCATACCAGAAATGAACAACTTAGAGCAGTCCTCCAAAGGGGGAAGAAAAATTTCAATGCGACCCTGGGGTTTCTACCATACCAAAACTATTTAGCCTCTCTAAATAAAACACTGTAGACAGACAGAGCAGTTGTAGGACATCAGAGGGAAAACCAGAACACATTTTCGCCATAAAATAGGACCTGGTTTTACTAAAGTTGCTGCTTTGTGCGATGTAGCAGCATTGATCGCTGTGGGTCGAGGTCAGTATTGATCCTTTAAAGAACTCAAGTGGCTTCCCGACGCAAGCGGGGTGTAATTCCTCCAATTGTCTTTTAAATTTGTTAGGGTGCAAACTGTCAGCTGCCAGAGTTTTTCAGACATAAAACACAGACAGGTCTCGCTTCCTGTCCAACCACATTCGCTGTGAACCCAAGAGCAAGATATCTGTCAGCATATTTTCTTGACTTGGGTGTGGTGAACGATCAACATTACTGCTGCCCAACTTTGTCTTGTTTGTATCTGAAGTGTCACCTGTTTTTCTTTTCACCCCACTAATGTATTTCTTCCTTTTGCAAACCTAGACTCTATCTGAAAGTGAAAACACCATGGAGGCACGTTTTGTTTTATTGCGTCACTCTAAAATGAGTCCACGTCGGGGACATCAAAACATTATTTTTGCATGCTACATTTTCAAAAAAGAAAAAAGGAAAAAGAAAAGAAAGAAAGAAATGAAAAAAGAAGCAGTCACACGCCCTTTCTGCAACGCCACTTGGTTTAGCCAAAAAGTCTGATCAGTTATTTTCTACTTGAGGAAGCAAGTGGATATTATAAGTGCAATCACATTAGAAAGAGAAGGAAAAATAGTTCAATGATTGTTTCTTTAAGTTAAAGAACCTGCTGTGGGTTTAAGTTTATACACAGTGGACTTGTTATTCTGATTTATTGACTGTAGGGCTGACCCAAATGCTTCGAAGCTTCAACTGTTGCTTCAGCAATAGACGGTAAAATTTTTTTCCTTCTTAGTTAAAAGAGATATGTGGTGACTAACTTACGTTTGTGTATTTCTGTCTTATGGGTAAAGTCCACATGGTTTGGGGGACAACACAGTCATTTGTTTGTTTAGGAATTCCTGAGCTCTTGCATGAAATTGAATTTCTCTCAATTATATCCATCAACCTGATTATCCATCCCATACGAGTTATTCCCAGCAGTCCACCAACAACCCTTTATAGCTTTATTACAATTTTTTTTTTTTAAATTTTTTTCACTTATTACCTTCAAATAGGTAGGATTGTGTGCACGGTTCCAGTTTTGGATACAAAAACAAAGCCTGTAAAACCCCACACTGGAAATTTTGTTACCATTTAAAAATATAAATGCAAAATTATGAGATAGAGATAAAATTATGAGATAGAGATAAAATTATGAGATAAAAGTCAGTAACTTTTCACCCCTTTAACTAGATTGGCTCAAAACTATAGGCATCAAAATGATTTACAGTCAAAACAGCCATCAATGAAGCAGTCAACAAACCAATATGCAAATAAATAAATAAATACAGGCTATGAATGAGTGCAGCAAGGCCAATCAAAAGCATTCCACTGATGCTGACAATCAAGATGTGTTCACCACATTTAATTGTCATTGATTGATGGACTTTATGTATTTTCCTTTTTGGCTTTTAGTTCACTGCTAATAAAATAGCATTACTGTGGGCCATAACAATCTTTTTACCACTGTAACCTATCCATGATCTACAATCACTTGGCCACAGCAAAACAGTCTGGTTCACTATTACACATGTCCTTGGCCTTATCCGATGCCTAACATCATTAAACAACTAAGACAGCAATATCATTATGGTCAGCAAAAGGAAATATAAATTTATTAACACCAAATAATCGTCAAGTACCATTTGGAAAAGAAATGGTAAGTAAAAACCTCACCTCAGGCACTCAGCCAGTCATTGCT
Source organism: Naso thynnoides (assembly GCA_029783665.1). Taxonomy (NCBI): domain Eukaryota; kingdom Metazoa; phylum Chordata; class Actinopteri; order Acanthuriformes; family Acanthuridae; genus Naso; species Naso thynnoides. The sequence goes on from JAQLOL010000024.1 coordinate 1,347,437, forward strand.
CAGGGCTTAGGTTTACTGGTATTGTTGTGTTGTCTTCAGACGTATAGGGCTGGCATCCCCAAGAGGGCTTCAAACTGCTCCACCATCAGCCAAAAATGTTGCCTTAAGCTGCCATTATACAGACAGAGCTTTTCCTAAAACCTGATGTGGTTACAGATAATGAGTGAATGAACTTCTAAATCAATGTTAATTTGTTAATAGCAATCAACTGTCAAAATCAGGTCTTTGTCTCCCAACCAGTTCCTGATCCCACATTCCTGGGTTTGTGTTGGTCCGGGTCCCAGCTTTTATATAACAGACTGTGGGCGTTTTCAGACCGCAGGAACCGTTTCATAGTTTCAGGAACTTAGTTCTAAGAACCTCTTGTTTTATTGCAACTGCACCAGAGGAACCATGAACTATTATAGTTCCTAGAACTATATTTTGAGAAACTTTCGTAGCTCCAACTCCAGAGCAGGTACATTTGCAACACCAGAGGAACTACGGTGTCGTAAGTGCACGTCAATTGGCCAAACTCAGCAGCCAGCGTTGGCAACCGCAGTCTTTAAAGACCAAACAGCTGTATCAGCAAGAAGATACAAAACATGAGCCAGGGCTCGCGACAAGAACATTATTGTTTTGTTGTTTTATCTTCTCTGAGATTAAATGGCTTTCAGCATGAGATTATGATACATTATTGACACACACTGGACAAAAGCACGGGTACACGGGTGTTATTAGTTGCAAAAAATACGTTGTAAATCGCGACCCTCTACTCTGAATCAATTTAAGTTCAAAAGTAAAATCAGGGCTTCAGATGACTTACAAATTTTAAGTTGGCATGTCCCTTCATTTCTTTAATCTCATCAACCTTACTGAATACAGAGCTCCTGTCTGTCCCTAAAGTTTAAAAGGAGTAAGCTAGGGCCTGTATCTTTTGTCATCCTAATTGTCTGTCAGTCGAAAATGTTTGATCGTTCTCTAAACAAAATACAGTATTACTCATTTTATCATTTTATAATTGCTACAATGAGATTAAGTCTATATTCCCTAAGAGACTCACATAAAACAAAAAAAATTATACATGGATTAATAAATATT
>JAQLOL010000024.1:1366853-1377528 GCA_029783665.1 Naso thynnoides
CTTGTGCATGTAAGCTGTAGTAGCATTATGATAAAATGCAGAATGTAACTGCACAACAGCTGCTAGCTAGGGGACTCGATTGTCTCTAAACTGCTGTGTATTTGAGCTGCTGAAACGCCAGGTTAAGCCCAAAACACACACATCATGCGACGCGCCTCAAGTGCCGCCCCTAGCACACACAGGCAGCAGCGTGTTAACCCCGAATTTTATTTCCCACTCCAGTCCGCTAGGTGACAGTACAGTAGGTGACCTACGCTAGTTGCCAACTGTCAACCAGAGCAGAGATGAAGAAGAGGAAGCCCTTGACAAAAACAAGAACAATGTCAGGGTGAGTTGCCTATTGTAATTGTCTTATTAATAATTTTAAAATAAATAATATTATTAATCTGAGCATTTAGATACCATTTTGAAAGCAGCAGATGAACCCACATTTGACTAACTTAACATTTAACATTAAACATTTAATGTTAGCCAACCAGTAGCAGCTGAGATGTACAAAACAGCAGTTCTCTCAGGAAAAAAACTTTTCTGGCTGCGCTGGAAATAGAGCAGTGGCGTGAAGTGCCACGGTGTGGCGTGTCCAGGCGTGTCTGGCCACCGGCGGTGAGGGTTTGTATGTAGAAATCACAGGGGCGGATGTTTTGATGCGCGGCAGACAGCACCGGTGTGTTTTGGGCTTTAGCGAGGATACAAGGCTCTGTATGTAGCAATACTGCTTCGTCTTTGATTAAAAAACACAGCAATGTGGATGTGCCTTAGTTAGAGCAGAATTGATTTCTGCAAGAATGTTGACTGACATATTTCTCCCATGGGTGGGTGGTCAGGTCATCAGTATTAACACGCAAATGATATGTCAAGTCAGCACACATGCTTCAACAGAAAGGGAGCAGGAAGCCTAAAAGGCTGAACACAGAGTCTATTTAATGTGTAGAGTTACACTTTAAGAGCCAGTGGAGAGGTAAAAAATTGAGCATTTAACCTCAACCATAAAATATACAGAGATGAGCTCCTACTGTATGGGGAAATGTAGGCATTTAACTCTGTTGGGGGGGACCACTGAGAATATGAGCAATGATCCCAGGGTATGTGTGTTTGAATTTGCAAGCATGTGTGTCTGTGTCTGCACACTCCTGCCCATGTGTCCATGGGCAATGAATGTATTTGCTGATATGCATTTGGTTATGTTTATGTGCACACAAACACATTGTTTTTAAGTGTGTTTGCACACGTGCAGTCGGCAGAAAGGTGGGGGTTAAGCTGGTTCCGAGGCTCCTGTAATGAGTAAGCATTGGGTGGCCAGGGCTAAGATAAATGGTGGGGGCCTGCCACTAGTGCAGCAGTCAGCAGGATGCACCAGGGCCACAGGCTTGTTTGTGCCAAATGGAGCTCGCAAAATATCAAAGGCCAGCCATCCAGAAGACGCAGGCGTCTGACAAATTTTAAATTAGCCAGAAAGAGAGAAAGGGGCGGAGGAGGGAGGAGGTTGTAGGGTGAAAAGAGGGTGGTGGGAGGTGGGGGGTAGATGTAGGGAGACAGAAGGTACTTAATGTGGGATGAAGGAAAGAAGCAAAGAAATGGTGGGAAAGGATATAAGAAAGTGTGAAAAAAAGATAAACAGGATGGATGAAGAGAAAAAAAACAGACTAAATTATGCAATCTTTTGTAGTCCAACAATATCCATAACCCCAACCCACACACACACACACACACACACCCATCCTTCTTTTCTTGAGCCAGGGTAATAGCCAGCACCATTATCATTATTAGCGGGTGAAGCTGTTATTGCTCCAACTGCATAGTTACAAGAATTGCACAGCTGGGGTGGTGACAGCAACACAAGCAAAATAAACATACAAACAGCTGAGCGAAACATACCTATCTAAGATGACCATGTATTTGGACGTGTGCTGCATCAGTCTGGGTGAGGAAGTGATGACGATGAGAAACACAATCGAACCAAAAAGACATTGAAATTTGCCATATTTTGAATTTCACTTGGAGGTGTGCTAACTTTTCTAATATACTCTTTTAATATGAGTAAAACAAAGACCGATGGGCTATCAATACACATCAATACACAAAATCTAAAATAATTTTTTTTTAAATAATGTTTTTTTTCTTTAGTTTTTTCTTTTTTTTTTTCAATTTAATATGACATTTGAGATCGGGAACTTACGTCCATGATCAGGCTCGCACTGGTAATTTGTGGAATCTGGCGAATGCTGGATGGGCCGGTCAGCCCAGCGAGCGGGACAACCGTCACAATGTGAAAAAATGATATGCTGGCTGCCGTGTCTCAATGCAGCCCGTCTATTTCAAATTCTCTGTTGCAACACCCACAGTGTGAAAAAATATTGGCTATTAAAAATAAAAAGCTGCTAGCTGCGGCCGGCCTTCTTGTCTAGACTATCTATCATTGCAGTCTGGAACCTACATTTAAAAAATCTCTGCCGCTGACACATTCACCAGCTCATCACTAACTTTCTCTGTCAGCTGTTCAGTGCTGGGCAGGTAATGAGTAATTCAAAAAATGTCTGTTTCGTTCTAAATTTTAGGGTTGTTGAACTTATTAGATGTCAAAACTTGAGCAACACTTGTGGCATATTTTGACCTTTATGAGACTTTTTTTTCCCTCTCTGTGTACCTTGCAAGTTACTATTGATGGAAAGGTTACTTTGTAAATGTAATAGGTAACAGATTACTGGTTACCCTATTTAAAAAGTAATATTAAATGTAACTATTTCAGTTACTTTATCTCAGTAATGTACTTTTTACATTTGATTACTTTATGATTACTTTTTGAAATTTCTAACAAACATTTTTAAATGTTCAAACCAGGCAGTGTTAAACTTACAGTCGTACTCGTCGCTGATTAGGCTGCATTTCTGCAGATGTTTCCTCAGGTTTAACACAAAAACTTTTGACGTCAATAGCATTTTAACAGCTTTGGGTTTTTTTGTTTGTTTGTTTGTTTTTTTAATTTCCAGCGCTGGAGTGTGTTTTTATCTGTAGAGACGAAGGCAACTCTCAGACAGGTTGTTTAGCTTTGAGCAGCAATGTGGATTGATTTAATTGGCAGACATGGGGTGCTGCAATTTCAAACATGAGAACCAATCAAACGCATCAGAACAGCATCAAACTTTAGTAAACGACCTTAACTGGAAATGGCAGAAGAAGACATCATGCACATCAAAAACTTGCATCAAAATGAATATTATTCAACATACTGTATAGCCTAAGATTTTTACAGAAACTAGTCAGATGCAACCCACTTTGTAATCATTAACATTTTCATTAGTAACTGTAATTTAATTACATATTTTTCCCCAGTAACTGTAACAGATTACAGTTCCACAGTACAGTTTTATTTTGTAATTGACCCTTCGCTAAGTCCCACCCTAGAACCGCCACTGACCAATCATACGTTAGCAACGGTAACTAAGAGAGGAGCACCTGGCAAGCTTTCACTTCTGGAGCAAAATGCCGAAGCGTTGCGTTTACGGGACTTGCAAGTCCGATGAAAGATATCCAGAACGTTTGGGTGATGTTGTATTTTTCGCCTTCCCAAAACCAAAAACGCAACTGGAGAGATGTCGGATCTGGATTAAGCAGTGCGGAAGACCTCATTCGTAGCTGAATCCATCGAGGATAACGAAAAACTATTATGTTTGTTACAAGGTAAGATGCTAACGCTAACTAGCACACAGTTGTTACCTACAAGACAGTAGTACAATATTAATTAAAAGTTAACGTTTTAACATCCAGTGAGGTAGTTGTGTACCATTCGAGGCTAAACAAACATACCAGATAAACTTGTAATGTTGCTAAACGGAGACATGTCTAACACAGTCCTTTCTCGTAGCATTTTGTGAATGGGCGACCGACACCAGAGTTTCCCAATCCAGGTAGGTAGCGAAAACTATAGGGAGTCACGAATGAAAGTTAGCTTAAAATAAAATAAAATAATATATCGCCTTACCCTGTGATGCAAGAACATTGTTGTTCCTTTATACATTTGTTCTCTACATGAATCGTCAAGACGTGGGGTGGCTGACTCTTGCAATATGAACGGTGAGCCTTCGCCTCTATTTTAATGTCCTCTTCGTCAGCATTACTCCGCCGACAAATGATGTTGTAAATGTATTTCTCAAATGCACATTGCAGTCCTTTCTGTCTAGTTCTCTCTGATATTTCCAAACTATTGCTCCAGAAATTTGACACGATTTCCTTTGGAATATCCTTCACTGAAATCTCTGAGAAATGCATGTCAGCGGAACCGGCGAAGAAAGCTTGCCAGGCATAGCAACTGTAACCATGGAGGGCGGGACTTAGCGAAGGGTGAATTAGATTACCAAATTCTGTTACATGTAACTAGTTACTCCCCAACACTGGAAGCTGCAAGAAACCTCTACTCTGCTTCTTAAGTTTAGAAACTTACAATAATTAACAGTCCCACACTACAGTGTCTAAAAATGACAATATGTTTGTTAAATAATTTGAATCTCAAATTATTTGAACAGTAGTCAAACCCCGAGAAATTTGAAGCTGATTTATTCAGTGTGACATTGAGTTTTATTTTGTTGACTGTTTAGCAATTAAATAACCAAATCCTATGATCCCACATGATCCCACAGGGGCGGCTGTGGCTCCGTAGGTCGAGCGGGTTGTCTACCAATCAGAGGTTTGGTGGTTTGATCCTCGGCTCCTCAGGTACACACGTTGAAGTGTCCTTGGGCAAGATACTGAACCCCAAATTGCTCCCGATGGCTGTGCCACTGGAGTGTGAATGTATGAGTTCCTGAAGAGCAGCTTGGCTCTTTGTAGAAAAGTTACATGCCCTTAGAGTGCATTGTGTGCGTGAATGGGTGAATGCTGACTTGTGTTGTGAAAGCACTTTGAGCAGTTGAAAAAACTAGAAAAGCACTATGTAGATACAGTCCATTTATCATTTACAGTACTACCTCACATGTTTTGTTTTTTATTGTTTTGAATGAGAGACATATAACTGCAGAAATTTCCCTTATTCTGAGAATGCCTTGTAACTATATGAAAAAAGGGAAAAATGGTCTTTCCTTTTATTTAGCAATCTCACAGCACACAACAGCAAGGCTGCACTTCAGCTATAATCTTAAAGTCTTCACACACTTCATTCCCCGTCTCAGTGTTTGTTCCAGCCCCCCCATCCCCCTCCGAGGTTGTCTAAATGAGACTGCTGGGCCCGCCTAGTAAAAGAGTTTTCTTTTACTAATGTCAATTTACGGCCTAGCAAGAGCTCCCTCTAATCTTTTCCTACTCATTACACACAATTTCCAGGGCGTTCAGTGAGGGTGCCGATTGGTTCCTTGCAGTGTGTGCAGCGAGGGGTGCTGTGATGTTTTATTATTTATTTATTTGTTTATTTATTTACACCGTTGCCCCTTCCCTCCCCTTCCTCTTTTCCTGGTTCTTCAACCACCTACATTTTACTCCCGTAGTCCCTAGTCTGCATTTTCTATGAATAATCAAGGTGGTGCTAAAGGATGTGGATCCGCTTCCCTGCATCTGTTTTTCCAAAGTAGTCTGAATTCTTTCTGAAGGACAAATCTCACATTAAAACGTGTAAAGACTTCCATTGTGGCACTTTATTTTAATCTGCACACAATCTGAAAACAATAAAATGGTTTACAGTATTTAGTTATTGTTTTTGTAATTGGTTGCTCGGACAGATTAGGTTTTAATAAATATTTTTAAACAGCTGTGCACCTCCTAAAGTGCCACTACATGCAGTAACATTTCTGCTTTTTGGCTGAATGTTCACCAGGTCCTGGGACACCGGCATCCATGTTAGCAGTGGATGGTTTAATTTCCCCCCGTAATTTTTAAAAAGAAAACAATTGCATAATGTCACCCTCGCAGTAGCAGTTATCGTGGCACTACTGTGCACCTAAAAATAAACAGCAGCCAATATTCATGTAAGAAACAAACTGTAACAGAAGAGTCAGCTGCAGGGTGGCAACATAAAAGTGATACACAATGTGTTTCATGTTTTATGAGGCTATAACTAACCAAAATTATGTTTTAGTCCTATTTTCGGGATAACTAGGACAAGATCCAGGATTCAGGACAGATTCTTGTAACTTGGGACTACCCTGAGTTTTTCAGGACATCTGGTTACCCTAACCTAACAATGACATAAGTGATTTTAAACACATGTAACTGATTGGTGTCTTTAAAAAGTGTGTTGACTCTCTTTAATGGTATGACAAAATAATTTACAATTGACATAAATATAACAATTATAGAAACATAATTTACACATTTTGACAATCAGCGCACACGTATGAGATACAGATGTGTAAGCAATAGCACCAGTTTAATCTGAAATAAGCCCCTCACATACTGAAATCTCAGGCTTCTCTGTGAATGCCGTTTGCACAGTAAGATAGCGCTGACAGCTGAAATCACTGTGCTTCAGCTAGTTCCCCCATTAGATAAAATCTCATCACTGAATGATAAAGACTCATGTTCCTCTGTTTGGTACTCTGAAGGTCAAAATGTACTGAAAGAGAAATCAAAACTGGCATGTTCACACAGGAAACACGGTCGGTTTGAAACAGCAGGTGTTGAATTGGCTTTTACGACTTCAGGGGGTGCAGCCTGATTGGCTGAGCTGGCTGAACCTCCTTCACAGTTTAATCCTCCCAAGTACACTGCGTACAGCAAATGGTCTTAAATGTCACATTATTAGCTTAAATGTGCTTCTGATTTGCATACAACATGTATCTTGCACATCTTACCTTTTCATAATTTAATTAGCTTGAATTAATAAGCTTGGACTTGCAGGGCTTGTGAGGAGGAGTTTCGGTTTTAATGGTAAACTGTACAGTGTGGTTGCACAAGCAGGAACTGGACATCTTTGCCCCTGCAGGCACTTGCTCACAATGCTGTGTTTGAAAAGTTTCAAACCTTATCTCAAAAAAGTGCAGGTGTCATATTTTAAAATATATCAGCATGGTAATGTGATGAAAAGAAGTCAGTGTCCTATTATTTAACTTTACTTATTATGGTCTTCCACATTTTTATAACGTAGACACTTCAAACATCAAAATATTCAGCTCAAATAGGACATTACTGCTTCTAGACCAATTTTGGATAACTTTTATACATTGCAAAACATTCCAGGTTTTCAAGGACACAATGCTGACAACTTTGTCATATTAATTCAACATATACTTTTCCACCATGGCAGTTTAAGTTTCATGCATTTTTTAGCCAGAAATGAAATCTTAAACATTCCACATCTTTAATACACTGAGATTTATTCAACTCTTCAGTCTCATTCATATGAATCTGACTGTTTCCAACTGTTCCATATATTCATGCAGTACTCCCTCAGCTGCAAGAGCTTTATGCAACATTTAAATCTCATTTATTATTAGATCATTTTCCTTTTGTAACTATTCTTTATAAAATGCTAAGCCAGCTACGCAGTGAAACTCCAGCTTTTCAACAAAAACAAGAATATTCCACATCTTCCATACATTTTTGATATTATGGAAATTTTAAAGACAGCAGTGCAGTTAAGGGTCATTCTTTAAACAAACACTAAAATTTGCACCATCTTTCATATATTATTTACATTATTGAACTTTTAAAGGCAGCTTAGGGCTAGTTATTCAACATGCAACATTCACACAGTAATTTCTCACATTTTATTTTCTAGCTAAGCTATACTGCTCATTTAGCACTCTGTTCAGGCAATGGACCAAGATACAGAGCAAAGTAACATTAGATTCTTTCCGTTTAAAACTTTTAGATTTCCTTTTAGTTAGTTTAACAGTGGTTTCTCTAAGTCAGGGTAAGGTATAAAGTACATAACTAGATCCACATATAAATCTACTGACTACATGCGTCTCTTAATGCATGCAATGTAGTTCAATTATTGGTAAGTTGTATGGACTGTACTTGTGGGATGAAGAAGCTACAGCTTTCATGGTGCAACATTGTGTCGCACAATGAACATGAAACCTTACTGGCTGGAAATCTAAAACTGAAATTAATTGATTAATTTATTTGTTGCAGCAGGGTTAGTGCTGCCTCGAAAGAGACCTCTCAGGTTTAGGTACAGTGGTTAGCACTGTCGGTTCACAGCAAGAAGGTTCTGGGTTCGAGTCCCACCTTTCTGTGTGGAGTTTGTATGTTGTTTCTGTGTCCACGTGGGTTCCCTCTGGCATCCTCCTACAGTCCAAAGCCATGCAGGTTGGGTTAATTGGCAACTCTAAATTGCCTGTAGGTGTGAATGTGAGCATGGACTGTTGTTTGTCTCTACGTGTTAGCCCCGTGATGAACTGGCGAACTATCTAGGCTGTACCCCGTCGCTCGCCCAATGTCAGCTGGGATCAGCTCCAGCCCCCCATGACCCTGCAAAGGCTATGGGTACACAGACGATGGATTGATGGATAATTCAGTTTGTTATGTACCGGACAATATCACTAAGTTTACTTTAAAAAAAATTTGGGTTTCAGTTTCCAACATTTTTTCATGGCCTATTTTCATACTTCCAGTTGTACGTTGCAATAACAAACCTAAATCAGACACACCAATGCCTTTTTCAAGTTGCATGAAATTAACTTAATTGTCAGTCATTTTAAATGTGAAACATGTTCTCAATGCGATAACATGAGAGCTGTTTCTTTGAACAACGTCAGTTTTACTGTTTTTGAACTGCTAAAAATGGGAGACACACCTCTCCTTAAAGTACCACGCTCTTACCACTAAGTGTCTTTTTAGAAGTTGTTTAGGTTGGAAAACTATCATCAAGAACTCGAGGATTTGAGGGAACATTTTCTACTGATGTAAATAATCACAAATACCTGCAAATACCTCTTTAAGAACAAATGCCTACGATACAAACTAAAAATTAAAGGATTCCTACTGGCTCTAACAATGCTGTGCCGGTTGCCTGCACACACACATACGCACATACACACTATCGGTGCTCTGCAACAGTCCCAGCAGCAGAAACATGATACCCAGTGGTCCATGACTATCAGTGAACAGGACAAACAAAATTAATTAAAGTGCCACCATAACTGACACCTTGCTGTCACCTGGTGCAGAGAGGTAGAAAAGTGTCAGGAGATGATGCACTGTCATGTGGACTACACAGCACGAATTGCCTCATCAAATATGCATGCATGTCACCATGCATACAGCAGCAGAAACAGTGCATGATTCATTAAATACAACATTTTAAAGTTAACTCATTATCCATTCTGATGATGAGGTCAGGACTCTCCAAATGTTCACTAAAACTGCCTTCTATTAATGTATACAGTATACATACATATATATATGTGTGTGTGTGTGTGTGTGTATTTTTTCCCTTTTTTTCATTTATTGAAAGTAGTGATAACCTGAGAATAATGATTATAATTAAATCTGATACTCAACTAGGTTACAGATTGAGAACACACACACACACACACACACACACACACACACACACACACACATAATCCACTAACTAAATGAAGGCCACATGATGCTCCCATGGTACCAAATGAAAATTCTTGGTGCTTCATTACTCACCCCTAATCCACTGTTCATTACCCTCAACGTAGCCTTTGCCAGTCTCCCACTGGCCCATGTAAGTGATGCTATATCTTATCTCCAATTCCAATCACATCCTTACAACCATACAGCAGCAGTCATCACTCTCATTGAACACTCCCAGTGCCCAGCTCCTCTCTAAATGGACAGGAGAAAGGGGATGGACGGATGGGAAGGGAGAAGGGCCAGTGGAGGCAAAACGACAAGCTGACTTCATATAGGCACCTAGATTACTACTGCTGAAGGCTGAGGTGAAAAGAGTTGTGGGTAATTGTCGTGTTTTTCATTAGCGGTTAGATGAGGATCTGGAGATGAGGCAGGAAATGGCCTCATCATCATCACTTTGTGTGTGTGGTTGTGTGTGTGTGTGTTCATCTGTGCAAGCAGACCTGTGAGTTTGCAGATCACGGACGGAATCACAACTGTCCCCGCTCACTGCAAAGGGAACAAATTGTTCTATCTTTTTTTTTGATGGCAGGCCTGTTATATTCCACCATTACCTCAGAACACTGAAAGAAACAAGCCGTCCTAAATGATGAGCTGAAAGATTGCAGGAAAAGGCTGGGACAAGAGAGAAAAAAGTGGGGGGTGGGAGGATGCTTGGGTTGGTGGGTACTTCTAGGGTTTAGGGGTGTGAGGCCAAAAATAAGACAGAAGATGAGGAAAGAAAATGAAAAGACGTGTCTGCCAAAATTGGGATGAGACACCACAATCACACAAACTGGGATGAAAATTAGAGCAGAGGAGAATTGAAAAGAGATGGATAGGAAGAGAAGAACAAAAAGACAGAGAGAAATGGAGAAGATAGGACGGGGGACCGTGTGGGACATGGAAAGATTCACAAAGACTTAAATATATGGGGCCCTAGTTTCGTGGCATGGCGCAGGGTGGCGCAGGGTGGCGCAGCCGGCGCAGTGCAAGTTTCGAGCGGTGCAGCCTGGCACGCGGTCACTTTGGCAGTTTGGTAGACCGCGCTGCGCCGAGATGGGTGTGGCAGCGCAGCAGGAGGAGGTGTCACATATTCATCATGGCGCAGTCAAAGTTTCGTGGGAAAATGCCCCGCCGAGGGTGCGCCAAAAGCTCG
>JAQLOL010000024.1:1392302-1404921 GCA_029783665.1 Naso thynnoides
AGATTTTTATTTTTAGGATGCCTATTTAAGCAGCCCAAATTTGTAATTTTTTAAAAATGTCTTTATTGTCTTTATCGTAAATATGACATGTACTGTAAATAAAAATTGCATCATTTACAACAATAACAAAAAAAAAGGATTTAATTGCATCAGTCAACAATTCATCTACAACAAAGGACATTTTCTGTCCAGACTGACACAGTCATTAATAGTTATCAATAATAAATGCAAGTTCTCTTTTTCTTTATGTGTCTCTGTGTGTTTGTTTGAGCTTTATTGAACATTTCTACATGTCCACATGCTTGAGACATCTTGCATTATATGCATTTCTGTTTGACTAAGTGACTGTCTGAGCAGTGGCACACAGCTACACAGTACTGATGTGTCATCTAATTTCAGATCACACTGTGCTTCTAACGGAAGAAGAGAGGAGTGAGCACCAGGATCAGACAGTATGAAAGGTACAGAAGAAGAATAGAAATTGGGAAAGGAGAGGAAAGAGAGGAGGGTTGGGGGGGGGGGGTAGAGGGTAAGAAATCTCTGTCTCAGCAAAAGTTTTCATTAAAATTTTGAGACAAATGATCTCTGTGTCCTTCTCCTGAAGCTGCCTGGGGCGTCATGCTATTTCTATGCAAATAACAACCTCACGCCTTTGCTCCTATTATTTCTGCTGGAGCTGCTGCAACATGACCCAAGAGAGAGGGGGATGGAGGAGCGAGAAGGGGGAGGAGAGGGAGGAAGGGAGAGTGAGTAAGGGTGATATGAAGTGAGAAAAAGAAATAAGAAGGAATATGCAGTAGAGGAGGAAGAGGGAATGAAGAAACGACAAGAAAAAAGAAGGGGGGGGTAGTCAGACGAGCAGAGGGTGTGTGTGTGTGTGTGTGTGTGTGTGCGCGCAATGGACTCACTGAGGTGTGAAAATATATAACACTAGGAAAGAGAGAGAGAGGGAGAGATGGAGGGCTAAGAACAACACAAAGACACAGCCATAATTTGTTTGGAGTCTGCCTTTCTTGTAATATATGACACCCTCAGCACGGGTGCTTCCTCACTGCACACTATTGTTTAACTGTACAGCACTTACAACACTATCAGGGCCAGTCCATCTCTCACACACATCTCAGGATTTACGTAGTGGGCTGCTTCACTGCAGTCTGCAGCAATATGTCTAACACAATATGTGAAAAGTGAAGTAACGAATATATGAATTTCCATTTTAGTAAACAACATAAACACTCACCGAACTAGTTAACGTGACTGTTAGCTGTGGTCTATGTTCCCTCATGTTTGCATTTTAAAATGACCAACCTTTTTTTTTTGTTTTGTTCTCTAATCTTGAATGTATTTTTGTTTTCCACATCTTTGCAGGGACTCACATTATGACTGCTGAAGGTAATATAAATGTAGTTTAGGGGTGACGGCTGACCGAGTTGGAACAAGCCTGTCCTGGTCTGGGTCAGCTGGTCCTGAGTCTGACAGTTGGCACATAAGATCATTTCTTCAACCGCATGTAAAGATTCGAGTCTGAAATCTTCAGATCCAGTTGCTGCCAGTCATCATCATTAGATGTTGGTAAACATGTTTGACAGTGTCAGCTGACGTCGGAGAGCAATGACGTCACTCGTGTGTCATCTGAGGGAGACATACTACTACATACACTACTGAATAAACAGCTTTACCTGAAGCCAACTTTGTTATGAGGACAATTTATCCTTTGTCACATGACAAAATTTACATAATTTCGACAAAAAATGTGTCGCTCAACACTTTCATTTCATACCACGTACCTGGACAGTTTTGTTATGTCAAAGACATTGTCATATTTTGTCGTGTAGCGTGACTGGGTAGTGTTAATGTCCCTGAGAAGCTGGTTTCAACTGAATTTCCTAGCTGATATTCTAGCATTTGTGTCGAATATGGTTACCATGGAGACAACTGAAAACTTTCGCCCTAGCATAAATTGAAAATGTTGCCCTAGTCTTTCATTCCTGTAGAGCGACACTTATCAAATGTGTCAAGTTACAAAGCGTAACTGGCCTTTAGTTTACGCATTCAGTTGTAGCTGCCAACATCTTTACCATCAGGATCCATGGTTTTCTCCTTTTCAGCCTTTTTGGAGCAAATATCACTGTCTATGACCAGTGCAAGCTGCTGGGTGGGGTCCATGTTTGTTTTATTACATTAGCAGCAAGCCGGAAGCTGTAGGTAAAGCCTGGCTCACACTGAAAGACTGTTACAATCTTCACCAATTTGGAAAATGTGACCTCACACATGATGACAAATAATGGCAAATTTAACAGTTGTGTTCTTACAGTGTGTGGTGTGCAACGAGATGACAACACAACACACCACACACTAACAGTTTCCGTCCACCAACAACCAGAGTCTGGACTCTCAAAACTCGAAAGCTTGCGCGGTCAGACTTGACTTTAGAGTAAACAAAGAAGGCTGGCGAGGTTGGCTACCTGGTACATCCTTTACAGTAGCAATGTCAGTCTAACTCCTCTCTTTGTCAGTTTGATCCTGGTATGTTTTATAGGACATGTTGTATACACACTCGTGTTGTTAAGTTGGTCCTAAGTTTATAAGGTCCATCTCACTTACATCCATACTTTTGTTAACACTACAAGACCAGTAAAGATGAACTGACAACAAGCCTCAACAAGGAATTCCCATTTTTTCAGTAGTTGACAGTAACATGACAAAAAATGGCCTGTTTACACGTCCTGCTGACACAAGGCAACATCATCCCATTGTGTGCGTGTTTATGTACGTTTGAGGAATGCAAAAGCAGTTTTTATTGTTAGCTCGGTTTTTACATCCATCAGCTTCAGAGAAAACAATCCAACTCTTGGACAACAAGGCTTTTTCATTAGCTTATTGCAAATCTCCTCAAACTGCTTTTTGCTGCTGGACTCAGAGTTTACAGTAAATTTAAGCACAACTTTTTTGACCGTGTACAACCTAGTATATCTGTGTATGATCATTTCTTCAAGTATTTACTTTAGTTTGGAATGCTCTGAATATGAACTATGTTGGGATCCCCTTTCAACAAGGTGTTCAACCCAATAAATATATAAATTACTCACTATACATAAAGTGATCACAGTTTGCATATATAAATTTTGTTTATTTTACTTTTTCTTACAGTTTTATTGCATCGATGATATTTTCCAGCAATGTTACTTTGAGACTTTTTTCCCTACAGGGACTATACAATTTGATTTAATATATATCTATTTCATTTCCAAGATGTCCACTTTTATTCCTTACAGTTATTACAATTATGTCATAAAATAGAAGTAATGGTAGACTTCATTTTGTAAGAAGAGCATATGTCTTGTGTAAACATGTATCTGCACATGTAAATGGAGTGAGGAAATCTAAAGTGCAAATTCCACTCTTATTCAAATAATCTTGGATTACCATACTTCCATCAGCAGACAATGTCAGACAATGAATATTGATAAATGGCAGCATGTCTGAAGCCTACAGCAGCTGTGCGTACTCTCCTCCAGAGATTTTGCTTTTTATGGCCTTTTTTTAGGCAAGAATATTAGGTACATTGAACATTTTCAGTCTACCTGTCATATCTGATTACATTTGCAAAGATAAGCCACAATGTCCTCTTGTGCAACTTACAATCTATAGGATGCTTGCAGATTCTCACTTACAGAATAACTATTCCCTCTGCTGTTCTCACTTGTCACTTATATTTTTCCTGAACTTTATTATTTGTTAACACCATATTTAAACCATTTTGTAATATAGTAATATACAAATAAATATAATGCACTGTATCAATACAAATAACATACTACTGTAATATATATAATAAAATGTTGCCAATATTATGTAAAAAATCTGATTAATGCAGCGCTCTCTAACTGAGGAGCAAATTGTCTGGTTTTAAGATTTTGTCTCATAATGTTTAAAGGAGAGCTATCATGCTTTTCCATCTTTTCTGAGCTCATGAGCTAGATTAAACTGCTGCTTCAGGGTGTAAGTAACATTTCATTAGTGTTCTAGCTGTGTGGTTTTTTTCGTGTCAGTAATTGGACAAAATGGGTTGTGAGTAAAGGTAAGTAAGGTGCGTCTGAAGGAGAGGGGGAAGAGTAACTGACACAGACCGTTTTGAGAGAATGAAGAGAATAGAAGGGAGTCAGAAGGCGAGAGTCACAGCTTTCTGTAGATCAACAGACTTTATAGTGATTGTGTTTAGCGGCTCCATGGGAGTCAAAATTTAAAACAAGAGACCCGAAAATTAGTATATTATGTCTTCTTTAAATTCAACAGTTGTATTAATAAAAACAATTAAATTGCATGTGTACGTGTTTTTCTTATCGGCTACGTTTTGCATAACGAAATCGACTTTCCACTAAGTAAGCGTGTACGAACTGTGGTTAGGTTAAGGTAGAGCTGAGGGTTAGGGAAGCAGTGCTCAGGGCTGAGGCCAGGTTGCACCTCCAGGAAGCTTAACGTCCAGAAAATGGTGCTATCCTGACATGTGTGTGCATATCCAAGTGTGTGTGTGTGCCTGTGGGTGTGTGTGCTCTGTGTGTGTAAGTGTGTGTGCATGCCCAAGTGTGTGTGTGCCTGTGTGCCTGTGTGTGTATCCATCTGTGCAGACGGCACCATGCTGTCAAACTCACCTGCTGCCTGCAGGGGGTAACTAGCTAGCAGCTCTGCTAACCCAAACAGGTAGTGAACTGTGAAACAACTGCAGTCAAAACATCAAGCCGATTAGATGCTAATTACGTCTGCATCCATATGGTGCTACCTGACCTGAGTTCACTGAATTACACTGAAATATGTTTGTGTTTACATATGCTTTTGAAAAAAGGAGAACTGATCTGATCTTGACATTTCACCCCTAGTTATCACTGGTTATAAAGTCAACACAAACACACACATACACACACACACAATGTGAAATGAAACGGTAAAGAAGGGGAAAGAATCGTGCCTATTTAGCATTTCTCAATAATGACCCCAAAAGCTAAGATACCTCCAGCTTCACTAAGCTCAAGGACTCAGCCAAAGTCCATTTGAAATTTATTTTCACAAGCACATTGAACTCACCAATTACTCTGTGTTCATTTTCATAGCTTATTTTCCACCCTCTATCTTTGTTCATGGATAAAGGAAAATCAAATCTGTGTGTAGTGAGGAAAAAATCTGACCAACATGTACTAACTCTACCAAAATTAGACTCACAGGACTGAAAGCTCTTAAAATGGTAATCTTGAAGATTTGAGTTGAATTGTCTCTGAAGGCAGTTGTGCTGTTATAGGCCTAGACTGCCGAGGGATTTCCCATGATGCACTGAGCTCCTCTATTTCTCTCTTCCTTCTCTAACTGCTGTCCCAGTAACTGCATGTTACTAACTCCATACTTTCTTGTTGCCCCCCCCCCCCCCGAGCCCCAGTGGGTCTTGCTGGTCTAGTGGAGAGATGACCATCCAGCTCAGGATCCTGGTTTGGAGTTACCCGTTGCCATTTTCCATGGATAATAAGATACGAGATGAATTGTAATTTGTGATTTTGGGCTATACATAAATAAATGTGATTGGTTGATTGAAGGCACCTTTGGGAATAAGCTATATTTGCACATTTTTGGATCTCATCTTCCAGAGTTCTTGACAAAACCAAACAGTGATGACTTTATAGCATCGGCAGATTGCCTGTTTCCTTCTTCACAACACTGAGTTTTGTTTTCCTTTGGACCTGTATTTGTACTTGAACCGTCATCACCAGAATGCTGTATTTTCTCTGGCTTTGATTCCCCATTGTAACTCACAGGAAATTAAAAATGTACACATACTGGTCAGAGACAACTGAGAGTGAGCCTGTGGCGTGAGCTCCACCCACCCTTTGGGAAAACCAATCCTTGCTGACTGACCTAAAAAGTTTAGTAACTCTGTGCTGCCACCGATTTAGCAAATGAATGTCACCACTGATACCCAGATCGCTGTAGGCCTTCCTATGGCTCAATCAGCAATCACAGATAGTCACTTAACAGACATTTATCTGAACAAAAATCTTTGAGATTACCACTTTAAAATAACTCATAAAATTATTGACAGGTCTAATATATGGTTTAGTACTAAGCAACTATACCTAACAATAACTATACATCAGCCTTTACGTCAAAGACTTGCCATGTGAGGACGAGAAATTTAAGTTTAGAGAAGAAGTCTACCCACCATATATTTTATTTCATTTCGGTTTTGCACCATGTTATATGGAAATACAGAATTAATGTTTGGAGATTATAAGTTCATGTTTAGCAAAACCCGTTTACTTAAAGATGTATTGTTTTATAGTAACTGTGCTACAGTTTCATGCTGTCAGACAGAAAACAGAAAGTCAGGTGCCACTGCTTTATTAAGCCACAAGAGGAAGATATCCTGAAGTGAAGGTACTACAGAGAAGACAGCAACAATGGCCGATGAGTCTCATTGTGATTGTTTGACAGAATTTGATTCGTTGTGCTCCATGTGAAACTAGCAGCTAAGCTAACTTTTGCTGGGACATGTGACTTAGAGATCTTGTGATGTTACATTTTAAAGTGTGTGTTTGAATTAGTTTATTCCCAACTATGAATATGGCAGTAATGAAACAGGGAGAAATAGTAATATTTGATATTTGATTTATTAATTTGTGTTGCATTGGTTGGAAACTGATTTTGTGCGAGTGTGTGTGTGTTTGTGTATGTTAAAATAAATGTAGACAAAATACACTGATTGTATTTTTGTGTAAACAGGAAGACTGCCGAAACATAACAATGTAACATTCTGTGTGATGTCTGAATTTTGCAGAGAATGTAGTAAAGAAGGATAACTAGCTCACACTTCGAGTTTTTATTCAAGTGAGCAACAGTCAAGTCATAAAGGCCATACTGTCAAGACGAAGTAAATGGGTAATGATGCAGCTGATGTCCAGCACTGCCTAATTGAACACAGTTCAAACTAAGGATATTAAGTCATGTGATATTACTTTTAACTTGGTACGTTTGACTGTGAGATGCATTTTTCCTCATAATTCTACACTTACTGTTGAGCTTACTGTTATTTTGGTATCAAACAGTGCTATCGATGTAAATTCTCATAATTATGCCTCTTTTCTACAGCCATGTGAACTACTATAACTCCTTATTGACTGCTCTGCCCCAGAAATCAATCAGCTGCCTCCATCTACATAGTATTGTACAAATTGTGGCCATCATACAAACACTAGAATTTTCATTCCTCTCTATGTGTCCTCAGTGGCTGCTTTGGTTACTTGTGGCCTTTGGAATTTATTTTCAGGATTCACAGCTCGTTTGTAAGGCACACGTCTTGCTCTGTCCTACCTTAGTGACCTCTCTCACACTCCTGCAGAAGGAGGCGCATTTGCTCGCTTCAGGAGGAGGTGGAGACGTTTCCATGGATGGAGAGTTCAGATTTAGCTTTTAGAACTTTTGGTATAAAACAGAGGGGAGGGTGGGGTGGGGGGACTCGGGGCTGAGTGGGGGTGTGTGTGTGGAGGTTGTTGATGATGTCATAGTAACAGATATTCAAAGCTCCATTTGAACACCTCAGTAGAAGCTGTGCCGCGATGACGACGCACTACGTACTGCAAGTCGCTCAGTAAAGGATGCTCATGAGTAACGGCACCAGAAGGCCCTGACCTGCAGGTGACACCCTCCCACACCGGGAAACTACCAATACTCATTCTTGACCACAACACACACATACTGAAAAACATGCTGTCAAAAGCCCACACAGGCAACTCTCACTCGACGCACACACACAGTGACAAACACACATGTTCCTACAAACACATCGCTATCATCCTGACTGACAACACACACCACACTGTAGCCCTCCTCCATGGACACACACACACACACACACACGGTCTCCCTGCCTTAAAAGCTGCAGCCAGTGTACAAAGTAAATGCAGGATGGCTAAAGGGAAAAAGACACGCACGCACACACACTTACACACATGCTGCCTTTCTCCTTTTCAATCCATCTGCTTCACGTTTGCATTTCATGCCTGCCGGCATTTTTTTGAAGTGGCAATACTTTGATGCAGACTGAGGGATACATTATCATTATTTCAATTTCCATGCTGAGGTGCTTTGTGTGTGTATGTGTGTGTGTGTGTGTGTGTGAGAGAGAGAGAGAGACATAGATAGGAAGACAGAGAAGAGAACCAATACCCTCCATGGCGATGCTGTCTTCATACTCCCATGCCTCCGTGAAAATAAGGCATTGTTGGAGAAAGAGGCAGAAAACAAAGAGAGCTGAGGGAGGGGGTGAGGGAGGGGTGAGGGAGATAGAGAGGAGGATAGGAATGTAGATGGAAGGAAACCACAGAGAAGGGAAGAGGAAGAGGAGGACATAGATAGGAGAGCAGAGAAAGAGGCATGAGAGAGATAAAGGCAGCAGCAGAGAGTGCGTTGCATTTTGACATGGACGTCTAAAGCATAAGCCTCTCCTGCAGCTATATGCTTTATGCCGGGCTCCTCCAACACTTTCACTCTTTTTTTTTACACTCTCTACCTCTCCTTTTCCTTTTTTTGAAACCCTCTCTTTTCCGTCCTTCTCTCTGTGTCTCTCCTGGGCAGAACGATAACTCAAGGTAGAGCCACTGCCAGCACGACAACTTAAAATCTGACTCAGTGGCGGACTTCACATTTCATGCGGGCAAACAGAGAGTTTTAGGGAGTTCCTTTGTCAAGCCTGAAAGAATGATAAGGCTACTTAGCAGACTGGCTCAAGATTTAGAAAGTACAGTATGTCTTCTTGATGACACATCAAGATGCTTTTAAAGAAAATGGCAGACACAGCTTTTTTTCCCTTTGCTCCTTTTTTTAAAATAGTCTTTCTGTGTGTCAAGTATACAAGTAGATTAGGATATATTCCATATCGAAATGTATATCTGAAAATGCCACTGGCACTAGAGGAAAGTTCACAGTGTCCAAATTTTAAGGGTTTATCCTCTGAGGAGCATAGATGGTTTCTGCACTTTCTTTTTACATCCTCTCAGGGACCCCGTTTATTGCACCTTTTGTCCATCTCCTTGGATAAAGATATCAGTTAGAAAAATGTAATGTCGTGTTAAGAATTAAATATGCATAATGTGCTTCCTTTTTTAAAAAAACTGTAAGAGGAGAACACCTTGCTGTCCTGCTCAGACACAAAGCTCAGCTGCAACCGTTTGGGCTGAGAGGTCGCACGTTATATTACAGCTCAGAGCTGATGTGGTCCTTTCTAACTGTCAGGCAAAATACAACGTAATTTGTACTTTCACAGGTTTTATAACACATTTAGAGAGTCTATCTTGTTGTAATTGCCTCTCAGCTTTTCAGCTTATTTATCAGCAGTGATCAGTCAAGTCTACATGAATATTTTCCTTTATAAAATCAGAAGAGACTGTTTTTTTCCCCCAACCATTATGGGTGCCATACGTGTCCACTGAAAGCTTATGTTGCAAAGATTTCATTTTCAGAGGAGCAGAAATGCCTCAGGGTTTATTTACATTCTTGACTTCATGCTGAGCTCACAATAACAAAGAAAAATGGGTTGGTTAGGGTCAAACTAGTATGTTTGTATTACATTTACTAGGGAGTCCAGTCTATACAGTAACTTAGCCACTGGGCAGTACAGATGTAAACCCATTTACAGAAGAGTTTAAACTGTGCTTGCAGTCTTTTCCAAGCAATCTTGCAGAACTCTACATCTTTTATTTATTTATTTATTTATTTGGATTATTTGGCTGGATTTTTGAGTCCTTGACAGTCAACTTTCAGTCGTTCACAAAATATTTCAAACTACTCTTTGACTCCATTAGTAACAGCTTCCTAATCTCACAATATCTACGCTTGTATTCATTAGTGCCTGTTATCTCAATCTCAGTCTCATAACACCAAGTCTGACTGGGTGAACCGTAGCTGCTTTGTGCGGTGCCATTAACCAACCCTGGATCTATATTCAGCTTAAGTGTTTGCAAAATATGGTTTAGCAGAAACCTAATATTTGCATATTCAACTAGGTTTTTTGGAGAAAGAGTTGAATTAAAAACCTTGTTTGGGATAAAGTTATCAGAAAGCTCTTGAAAGCCACCTCAGGTTTTCAGCATTAGCTGTACAAATGTAAAACATTACACCCATCTGACACGCCGCAGCTGTGACTGGATAAATAGTCATTCAGTCCCTGGGGAGCAGTATCATCTTAACATTGCTTCATCAGTGATCACTGGATGTGGCAGTATTAAGAATTTAACTTCAGAAAATTCTGCTGGACTGCCTAACAGGCAACATGTCTGTCATTGTCATGAGATAAACAAACACTTTGCTTCCAAAAAACTAGTCCTCACAACATTTATATTTATTTTGTCTTACTTATCATGATGTAAACTGTTTAGAAGTGCCATTCTCAACTGAGTTTCCAAAGGTTTGCCCTCCACTGTTGTTGGAGAGGGATTTGTTATTTACTGTGAATGCGTCAATCCATCAAAAGGAGTCAGAATGAAGCCCAAACTACTCGAGCTCTGGCGTACGGAAGTTGATGTTAATGATAGCCATAAAACAGGACAACGCTCAGTCCTATGTAACTCCCATCTGGGTCAGAATCGTCCATACAGAATTCATTATTGAAGATATGACCTGACCAAGAGTGTGCATTTGTGTGTGTGTGTGTGTGTGTGTGTGTGAGAGAGAGAGAGAGAGAGAGAGAGAGACAGAAGGACAGAGAGATCGTGCAGGTGTGACACTGTTTAATGGTGTTTGTGTATTCAAGACAGTTTCGTACAGACCAAAGCCTGTTTTTGTTTTTGTTTTTTTATGTTTTGTTTTTTTAGACCTCCAATCAACATCCACCTCATGTGTCCTTCCACAAATTTCAGTGTTCCTCGCCGATGCTAGAATCCTTTTAAAGCGCTGAAACTAGCAATTTGCAAGGAAATGAGAGAGCCCTTTGCTTCAGTGGGTAGATTTGAACAAAAGGTGGTGGAGATTGGCCCCACACACCAACAAGCTGCTTAATAATGTCTTGTTAGTTTTGTGTGGTTCAGATATTTCAGAAGAAGTCTTGAGACAGTGCAGACTGAGAAATCTGAGGTTAAAGCACAACAAAGGTGACGGAGGGGGACACCAACCAGATGCACTAATTAATTTGTAGCTAAATGCAACATGTTTGCTGCTTCCATAAATTCTTTCCCTTTTTCCACGGGAACCAGAAGTTGATTTCAGTGCTGCCATCTTGCCAGCCATCCCAGTACTGTAAGAAAGAAATTGAAATATTATGAATTAAACTTTTGTTTAAGTTTTCCATTTTAAATCCCAGAAATACTCCTGCAGATGCTTCAGTCCACTCTTATTATAATTTTAATAAAGTTCTAGATCAAATTTGTAAAGGAGAAAATTTGGACAGTCCTCTCTAAAGTTACCCAATTAATATTGATATCTTAAATATTATTATAATGCTTTTGTTGTTCATCATAATGAAATCATAATTGCATAAGCAAACAGCTGTCACTGCTTTTTAATATTGTCTCTTCCTAATTGTCTCCTTTTTATCCTTGCAAGTTACAATCAATGTGCTTAAAACATCTTAATCAAACACAACCAATACACAACAGTGAGACATCTCAGATATAACAAATTAAGGACATTGAATGCCAGAGTAATACTCAAAATTATATTCTCTACCAAAATACCCTATAATAAAAAGGAGACATTAAAAATTGCAATACATTGTCCATGACACTAAGCTTTTTTACTTCAATAAATATATGTAAAAAAGCATAGTGTTTAAAAATCATGCAGAAAGTTTGACTTTATAAATGAGTATTATATATGAGGAATTTTGGATCTGATCAAATGTATCAAACTTTTGAAACTGTAACCCAAATATTGCTTCATATCTTTTTAAAACTTTGGTGAAAATGTACGATTATAGAATGAAACTGTCAAAAATATATATGTAACTGTTTTTTTCTTTGTTTGTTTGTTTTTACACAGCAACAGTCACCATCATTTATTTTAGCCATTAAGCTGTTCCTTTGTTTATTTCATCAGGATAATCCCGTCAGTATCTGCTTTTCAGGGAGTCTAGTGACAAAATGTTATAAGAACAAGCGATCCAACAATTAAAACTTAATAAACAGTAGTAAAAGTTAATTGATTAAGTTTGTGTCCACATCTCATTTTAATTTTGTAGCCCAGTTTGTTTCAATGTAGACCTGTGTAATAGTTTCTAGACAGTTGCACCGTAACATTGCAGACTGCTCTTGAATGCAGCGTGTTTGGCTGCAGATGTGGATTGCACCTCTTACAAAATGCCTGCTGCTAACCTTATGCAACCCAGTTCTGTCAGGGGGAGCAGGGCAATGTGAAGCACATTGGAGACGCAAAATCAGTGCAGTAATAATATCTCTTATTGTGTCAAGTCAGTGAATTTAACTTTATTACTCAAATACCTCTGTCATCTGCACAACATATGACAGCCTGTATCCATACACTTTTCATATGAGAATAGCCTCTCACATTATTATACAGGACGCAGAGAAATACAAAGAGTAGAAATGCAATGAAAAACACAAAAATGTATCATAATTTTAGGTAACTG